>JAJIBD010011260.1:0-43507 GCA_021461705.1 Cryptotis parvus
CTGAGCACCACCAGGAGTAATTCCTGAGTGCAGAGCCAGGAGAAACTCCTGAGCATTGCCGGTGTGACCAAAAAAAAAAAAAAAAAAAAAGCAAAAATAAATAAATAAATAAATAAATGGCAAAGTAAAAATAAAGCAGATGTGTTAATTATGCTCATTCAATGTAAAACATGCACATATCGGTATATGACTTAGCTATTAAAACATACAGTATAATGCGAAAAAGAAAGAAAAGGCATCTCTTGGGACTCAGTAATAAAGACAAGCAACCTGGTTGGAGCCATAGAACAGCAGGGAACCATTGCACACGGCTGACCCAGATTCAATTCCCCGACACCCATAGAGTCTCCCTGCGTCACCAGGAGTGACCCCTGGGCACCAAGCCAGGAGTATGAGCACAGCCAGGTGTTACTGCGCCCAAATAAGCAAACAGCAAAAATGAACACCCCTCCTTCAAACATGGACTAAAGCTCTCCGCAGACAGTCCGTGAAGGGAGAAAATACAAACGAGGGGCTGGAGCGATAGCGCGGCGAGGAGGGCCTTTGTCTTGCATGCGGCCAAGCCAGGTTAGATCCTCAGCATCCCATATGGTCCCCAAGCACCGCCAGGAGTAATTTCTGAGTGCAGAGCCAGAATTAACCCCTGAGCATTGCTGGGTATGACCTAAAAAAGAAAAAAAAATACAAACAAGCTCTTGGGGAGAATAAAAAACAGGTGAAGCTCAATCACATGAGTCATCAGGGCGTTGAGGTCAAAAGTCAGGAGAAGGCATGCAGCCAACAAAGGCGACAACTGAAACCGCAAGAAATGTCCACAACGCTGAAATGCTTCCACGGTAGCACTGGGAATGTCTCGGGGCTGGGAAAGCATTACCCGGGAGCCACACACACACAAGCCCTGATTCACCCGATTGCCCCCAAAACCTCACACTCACCTTATCTGGCAGAAGGCGCCCGAGGATCTGGGTGTAAGGAGGGAGTGACACAGTGGTCCAGCCACATCAATGGTGTTTGCTGGAGCTGGTCAGGGGCAGAGGCTGGAAGGAGAACAAGCCCCGTTAGAAAGACTGGGAAGGCAGGAAACCAATTGTCCCTCCGAGCCAATGAACAAACATGCGTCTAACAATAATTTGAATTCTTTTTTTGTGGGGAGGGGGTGGGGTTTGAGCCATTGCTACTTCTGGCTCTTGTGTGTGGGTGGAGAACCATAGATAGTGCCAGGAATTGAACTGGGACCAGCCATGGGCAAGGACAGTACACTAACCACTGTACTATCCGCCGCATCACTACTTTATTTATTTATTATCATACTCAGTGATACTCAGGGCTTACTCCTGACTCTGTGCTCAGGAATCATTCCTGACAGGCTTGGAGGACCATATGGAATGTTGGGGATCTAACTCAGGTTGGTCGTGTGTAAGATCAGTGCCTTACCCGTGCTGCTCTCTCTCTCTCTCTCTCTCTCTCTCTCTCTCTCTCTCCCTTTGATTTGCAGAGCTGTTTTGGATATCAAGAGCTCAAAGATGCTTCATTAGGGCTCTTTTCCACCACTCTGATCAGATTGAGGTACACACACCATGGCTGAGGTAGTGGGTTGGGACAGTCTGGGGGGCGGAGACTTTTTTGGGTAAATCTAACCCTACACCCAGTCCACAGCCAAGAAATGCCGCTCTCAGGTATTTGCTCACAGCAATGAAAATGCCTGTGCACAGAGTGAGGCAGTACCATGAGCAACTTGACTCACAACAGCCCCAAGTTGGAGCCATGCCAGGAGCCCGCCTCCAGGGATCAGCCAGCATCAGGGTCTGAGGCTGCCCGGGAAGGTGCCCTGTAGGGAGAGAGTGTGGCCCACCCATTTATTCTGCCAGGATGGGAGCCAAAAGCTCTGTGTGCACTCTGGAGGGAAGTGGGGCACAGAACACCCACCAAAGATTTCTCCTTTTCCTCCATGAGTTTTTGGGTCACACCTGGCAAAACTGAGGCCTTCCTCCTGGCTCTGCCTCCAGAGATCACCCTGGCAGGGCTCAGAGGACCTGTGGGGTGCCAGGGATCAGATCCGGGTCAGCTGTATGCAAGATCAGCACCCTCCTTGATATCCTAGCGCTCTGGCCCCAACACTTCTCCTTATTTACAAGGCCTAGAACAGGCAAAAGGAATCCGCTGTGATAAACATCAGAATGGGGTGTCCAAGCACGGGAGCTGAAGGTATTGGAGGTGGCATGGTCAGGGACAAGGCAGCAGTGCTCTGGGTTTCCCTGTTTTTGTTTTTGGGTCACATCCAGCGGTGCTCAGCGGTTACTCCTGGTTCTGCGGTCAGGAATCACTCCGGCAGTGCTTGGAGGACCCTATGGGGCGTTGGGGATTGAATCCAGGGTGGCTGATTGCAAGACAAGCACCATCCTCACTGTCCTAGCACTCTGGCCCTCCAGTTCATTGCTCTGCAGAGTGGGGTGGTAGTGGGTCAAGACCCACAGTACAGTGAAAATGACCTGGGGCTGTCCCTGGCACTGTGTGTGGCTTCAAGCCGAAGCACAGGGGAGGATCCTGAGGTCTGTAAATGACCCCTAATGAGCAGGTAGCACACAGGGTGGGGGTGGGATAATGAGCTGCAGGGGCGGGGGCTGTGCTGTCCCTGGCATTGTGGGACATTCATCACCACTGGGAACAGTGATCTGGGTCTTGGTGTTGCCACATCCGTCCCTGCTTTCAAAGCCCCTTAGAGACAGGGAGGGCCCGAGGATGCCACGTGTGATTAGGTGAAGGCAGAAGGTGCCACACTGGTGCAGGACTGAGCACAGCCGTCCCTGGCGACATTCTATGGACTTGGAGACCTTGACCCTAAAGACTCAGGAACAGGTGCTGGGGAGTGTGTACTTACCCTGCATGCAGCCAGTCCCTGAGCACAGACCCAAGAAGCCCTGAGCACTACCGGGGAGGGCCTTCCCCACTGTCCCCCAAAAAAAGGAAAAGCAGAAGCAAGCAAAACAAAAGACAGGGACAATGTCTGTCTGCTGAGTCTGGCAGCCCGCAGACTGTCCTAAGGAGGAACAATCCACATCTGCTCTCAGGAGGCCGTCACACGATGGCATTCCCCACTCCCAGCCTGTTTACACAGCAAAACTCTGGAGCCTCTAGAAAGCGCACCACAACCCCAAGTGTTGACTCGCTGGTGGCCAGTACTGCCTGCAGCTGTGTTTTGGTTTGGTTCCTAGTGAGATACATGAATTTGCCAGCTCAGAAATCTTTCAGGGGCAAAAGGACAGAAGGTGACTTGGATTCAATCCCAGGTACCACATATGGTTCCTCAAGACCTGCCAGGAGTGATCCCTGAGCACAGAGCCAGAAAGAAGTCCTGAGTACTGCTGCAAATTTGGATGGGGAGGGGGTTACACCCAGCAGTGCTGGGGTGGAGACACTCCCAGTTCTGTACTTGTGTGTCATGCCTGGGGGTGCTTAGGGGACCGTGCTCTACCGGGGTGAAGCCCAGGTCCTCACTCGCAAAGCATGTGCTCCTGTCCTTAAGTCATACCCTTAGCCACAGACAAAGCTTGTTCAAAAAAGTCTTGGAAGGGCTGGGTGATAGTACATCAGGTAGGACACTTGCCTGCATGTATCTGGCACAGGGTCAATCCATGGCACCCCATTTGGGGCCCCCAAGTCCCACCAGGAATGATCCCTGAACACAGAGTCAGGAGTAAGGCCATGCACTGTTGGGTATCGCCCTCAAATGAAAAGAAAACTATTCTGACGCTTTTGTTTGTTTTTTGAGTCACTCCCAGTAGTTTTCAGGGCTCAGTCCTAGTTCTGTGCTCTGAGATCACTACTGGCAGGTCACAGCTGTGGTGTTGGTGGTGGGTGGGGCCTATGGGATGCTGGGGATAGAACCCGGGTCTGCTGCACGCAAAGGTAAGTGAGCTACCTGCTGTCCTATCACTCTGGCCCTTTTCTGACATTTATTTTTTTTTTTGCTATTTGGGCCACACCCGCAATGCTCAGGGGTTACTCCTGGCTCTGCACTCAGGAATCACTTCCTGGCGGTGCTCAGGGGACCATATGGGATGCCGGGGATCGAACCCGGGGCCAGCATGGGCCGCCGCTGCGCAAGGCAAACGCCCTACCCGCTGGGCTATCGCTCCGGCCCCAATTCTGACATTCTTAATATTGGGAATCATCCACATCTCAGCCCGAGATGTTCCCCTGAGTTTTTTTTTCCTTCCAGGGAAGCCTGTGTTCTCTCTTGAATGTGTGTCTCTCTCTCCTTTTCTCTCCCACCTCTCTCTCTCATTCAATTTCTAAAAACAGAACTATTTTATTTCATTTAAAAAGATATTTTTGAAGGCAGGGGGTGGAACTCAGGTGAGTTTAAGCTTCACCTGTTACTCCCTTCCCCCAATAAAAATATGCATTTGTGGCTGTTCTATCCCTGGCACCACATGGCTCCAGCGTAGTGTCAGGTGTAACTCTGGAGGTTCCCACACTGCACTGGGGGTCCGTGGAAGCACTGGACAGCAGGAAACATTTTTTTTTGCTTTTTGGGTTATACCTGGCGATGCTCAGGGGTTATTCTGGGCTTTGCACTCAGGAATTACAGAATGACTCCTGGAAGGGGCTCACAGGGCCACATGGGATGCCAAGGATGGAACCTGCGGTTGGCCATGCAAAAGGTAAATGACCTCCCCACTGTGCTATCACTCCGGGTCACCAACCAGTCATTATTAGCTCTTGTTTTCATTGTCAGCTTGTGGCACAGCAGCCACCAGGCACCCCTGGTTCATTTGATTAGGAAAAGTCCCTGCTCCAGGCAGGGTCTAGGCATGGGTCAGCCGATGGGGGAGGGACAGGGGTGGAGAGTCCTGCAGAATACTGGTCAAGGAGCATCCAGGGCAGCCTGGGAGTAGAGACCGGCCCAGGCTGTATGGGACACAACTCGCCATACAGTCTTTAATTGTACGCCTGCCCTCTCTCTCTCCTGGCGTGAGATGGGGAAATGAGGCAGGTGGGTCCAGGCTGAGGAGCAGGATCCACTTAGTAGGGCTCTGAGAAACCCAAGGTGAGCCAGCTTTTGCTCCTCCCTTGGGGAGTTGGCAGCCCAGTGCTGGAGAGTGACAGCTGAGCAGGTGGTGCCCACTCCTGGGGAAGTGACCATTGCAGGTGTCTGCAGAGCTCCCCTGCTAGAAATGAAGGAAAGTTCCTGGTAGAAGAGGCATGGTGTGTGTGTGTGTGTGTGTGTGTGTGTGTGTGTGTGTGTGTGGCCTCTCCCATTGTTCAGAAGCCAAGTTTAATAATAATACGGATGTTAATAATGATAATGCTAGCTGCTGACATTTACCAAAGACCACATTCATGGCACTATGCCCAGGATTAAAATTCTTGCTGGGATGGGTGTGGGGCTCGGGCAGAGCACTTACTTACCCTGCACATGCGAGGCCTCAGGTTCCATACCTGGCTTTGTGGAGGGGATTCCTCAGTGAGCAGGGTAGGGCACTTCCTTCCTTCCTTCCTTCCTTCTTTCTTTCTTTCTTTCTTTCTTTCTTTCTTTCTTTCTTTCTTTCTTTCTTTCTTTCTTTCTTTCTTCTTTCTTTCTTTCTTTCTTTCTTTCTTTTCTTTCTTTCTTTCTTTCTTTCTTTCTTTCTTTCTTTCTTTCTTTCTTTCTGTTTTATGGCTTACTCCTGGCTCTGCACTCAGGGATCACTCCTGGCAGTTCTTGGGGAATCATGTGGAAGGCAGGGAACCAAACCCAGGTCAGTCGCGTGCTAGGCAAGTGACCTCCCTGCTATGCTGTCACTCTGGCCCCAGTTTTTGTTTCTTACTTGTTCCACTCAGTAGTGAATGTAACACCATGCTCCAGTAGGGAAGTCTGGCTTAGCAGAAAGGGCATCTCCCTTTATTTATCTGTGCCCCATGCAACAGAATGTTCTCCCTGGATGCCCACTCCCCATGGCACCCATGGGGACTCAGGATAAGGGCACAGAGGCCAACAGGTGGGTTCTGGAGACCCCACATAGGAGGAGAGCAGAGGAAACACTCACCCCCAGGGTGGAGAGAGAGTCCAGGAGGCCTGTGCAGGGCGTGGGGCCCATCCCTGAAGAGCCATGTCATAAATACTCAGTCAGATGGGTTTCTTTTTCATTTCCATTCCTTAAAAGGAAAATTTTCCTCTGGTGGGTGGGGGGGCTTGGCATGGCTATTAAAGTCTTAACTGCACTATGCCGTGACTCAGCAATGGCCCTGACAGGGCAGAAGAAAATAGACAAATGCTTCCGGGATCAGCCACTGTGAAGGTGTGAAACAGAAAACCATTAGAAGCTTCCTTGGTGGGAGTGGAGCTGGGCGGGAAGAGGGTATGATCATGTGATGCCTAGTGACACGAGGTCCTGACGGGCCCTCAGGGCAGGGGCAGTCCCGTCGGAAGGCCCCAGAACATGTCAGCTTGTGTAACCAGACTCTGGTGTTGACACAGCAAGATCACCCAGCACTGTCTTTCTTAGAGTCTGACCCCAGCAACAAACAACCCACATTACTATACACCATGGAATACTACGCTGGCCTTAGAAAGATCAAGGCAAATTTTTTAGGGGATGGGTCATGTCCCCTGGTGCTTGGGGGTGACCCGTTTCTGTTCTGTGATCAGGAGCCACCTCTGGCAGGTTTGTTTTAGTGTCACACCCACAGCGCTCAGGGTTCTATGATCAGGAATCACTCCTGACAAGGCTCAGGGGACTCTCTGGGACTCTGGGGGCTGAATGCAGGTCAGCCACATGAAGGCAAGTGCCCCCTACCAAACTCTCTGGACCCCAGTGCAGTGCCAGGATTTGAACCAGAGTCATAACAAGTGCATGTGAGGCAACTGTCTTAACTTCTGTACATTCCCCAGCATTGGGATGAATGATAACATAGGAAGGAGAAGGGGAAGGGAAGAGGACGGGAAGGGAGGGAAAGAGGAGGTAAGAGAAGGGGAGTGGAGGGAAGGGGAAGGGAGGGGATGGAAGAGAAGAGGAGGGAGGAGAGGGAAGGGAAGGGGGGGGATGGAGGAAGGAAAGGGGAAGAGAGGGGAAGAAAGAGGGGAAGGGAGGGAAGTGGGGAGGGGAGGGGAGGGGAGGGGAGGGGAGGGAAAAGGAAGATATGGCCTCCAGATTGGTATTTGCTGAGCTCTGATAGAAATAAAAAGTAGTTGTTTCCACACCAGCGTACCTGGTTTGGCAAGTGAGAAAGTATGTACCAGTCAGGGAACTTTGGTTTGAGAGCTACTAAGTACCCTTGTTTGAGTGTTCCCATTTTGTGTGATTAAAACTGTTTTAACATGGGGCCGGAGCAATAGTACAGCAGGGAGGGCATTTGCCTTGAATGCAGTCAACTCGGATTCCCTGGCATCCCATTTTATCCCCTGGGCACTGCCAGTAGTAACTTCCGAGTGCAGAGCCAGGACTAACCCCTGAGCATTGCCTGGTGTGACCAAAACATATACACATACTATATACATAGTGTGTGTGTATATATATATATATATATATATATATATATATACATATATAGTGTGTATATATATATATACACACACACTATATAGTATATATATACATATTGTGTGTATATAGTGTGTATATATACACACTATATATATTACTATATATATTAATTTTTGGGTCACACTTGGCTATGCTTAGTGTTACTCCTGGCTCTGCACTGAGGAATTACTCCTGGCGGTGCTAAGCCGGACCATATGGGATGCTGGGAATCGAACCCAGGATGGCTGCATGCAAAGCAAATGCCTTACCAGTTGCACTATCACTCCAGCCCTGTTTTAACTTAAGAAGAAACAATGGCTTTAACCTTTGGGGAACGGAGAGATTAAACATCGACTAAGGCGCTTGCCTTGCACTCAGCCTACTGGTTTCTATCCCTTGCACCACATATGATCCCCTGAGAACCATCAGGAGTGATTCCTGAGAAGAGTCAGGAGAAAGCCTTAAGCACAGCCAGGTGTGGCCCTAAAACCAAACCAAGACATTGGTGGCCACCCCCCCCCCCTGTCCACTTCCTGTCCACCAAAAGGGAGGGGTAAAAGCCTTCTCTATCATCTTTGAAAGCAGCTGGAGAGTTTCTTAAAGGGCTTGTTCCAGCAGAGGCCGTGTATGAGGAACTGTCCTAGGTGCTGGAACAAGAGCGGTGAGCAAAACTGATCCTCAAGCCCTGAGGGCAGGGAACATTCCCAGATCAAAGCAAGATCAGCAATAAATAACACAAGAGAATAGAAGTAAATAATATCCCATGTTGTAAGTGTCAGAGCCCCAGGAAGACAAACAGGAGAGCAGGGGTGCGGTGCGGTGCCTGAACTGGCTGTGATCAAAGCGGAAGGCCAGGGTGAGGGCAAAGGGGCCAGTGATGCAGGATGTTGCTACTGGTCTGGGGTGCAGGGTCCAAACTGGTCAGCAACATGCAAGGCAAGTGCCTGCAACATCCCCCTCATCTTATCTCTCCTGCCTCCTCAACATGTGTGTTTTTGATCATGAACTTGGCTCTGGGATGGCTTCTCCCTCTCTGTCACGGTGCTCAGGAGCTCTGAGTAATGAAGGTCACAGGTGTTTCCTTTGGAAATTCAGAATGTACCTGCATTTCCTTCCCTGCCCCAACACACATCCGTTCTGACTTTCCATCACTTGGGGGACCCACCAAGGGAACAGATCTGGTCTCTGGCTGCCAGGGGCTCGTGACTAAGTGGGAACGTCAAGATCTGCTGGCTCTGGAGCACCAGGACCACATTCACACCACCCTGTACCTTGTGCCATCTCGGGACACTTTCCCTTGTCAGGACACAGGGTCAAACCTTACCCTTCTGAGCTCTTCCCAAGTTTCATGAATCAAGACAACATCAGACAAGCTGGCAAAGGAGAAGTAAATGGAACAAGGTCTGGATGGAGAATTCACAGGCTGGTGGATTCTATAGCAAAGCTGGTGGACCTGCTGGGGGCCCGGGCTGTGGGGGGCTGGACTGTAATCATGGAGGTCACGTGAGGAGGAGCCAGTGACTTCATCTTACTCTATGTTTGGTTTGGGAGCCACACCCAACGATGCTCCTGGCTTGCTCCTGGCTCTGGCTCAGGGGTCACCCTTAGGGATTAGGGAACCATATGTGGTGCTGGGGATAGAATCTGGGTTGGTTGTGTGCAAAGCAAAAACAAAGTTTGGCCCCAAATTGTAGCACAGCAGGTAGGGTGTTTGCCTTGCATGCGACTGACCCAGGTTTGATCCCTGGCATCCCATATGGCCCCTAAGCACCGCCAGGAGTAATTCCTGAGCAAAGAGCCAGGAGCATTCCTGGGTGTGACCCAAAAAGCAAAAAAAAATGAAATTAAAAATACAAATCAATAATACACACACACGGGAATAACAAGAGAATAATCTCACAGGATTGTTTAGAGGCGCCAGGGGCAAATGCCTCAAGATGTACCAGGTCAATTCCCCACCACTTTGCTCAGGAGGTTTGGTTGGGGGGCACCCCTCAGAGGTGCTGGTGTTCATCAGCGCTCTTTGGTCCAAGTGAGACACAATTTGCCTGTAGAAAGCTGGGATTTGAGCGTCAGTGGTCCCCAGCACAGGGGAGACTGAAGCCCTAACAGCCAGGAGTAGCCCGTGAGCATTATAGAGGGTATGGCTCCAAAAATGAGCACCACCAGGAGTAATTCCTGAGTGCAGAGCCAGGAGGAACCCCCAAAAAAGAAAAAAGAACTTAAGTGCAGACTCAGAAGCAGGATCCACAGTAATCTGAGTCCGCGGTTGCAGGACCTGCACGCCCTGCATGCGTGCTAAATCGGTGAGGCTGCTGCACGTGACTTCAAGGAGTTCTTATGTCAGGGAGAGGACTCCTATGCGTCAGTGTTCTTGCTGTGTAGTCACTGGAAAGGTTTTTCCCCTCCCTGGTCCACTGTGCAAAGCAAAAAGTGACCACGGTGGAGCCGGAGCAATAGCACAGCCGGTAGGGCGTTTGCCTCATGCGCTGTCGACCCGGAGTTCAATCCTCCGGCATCCCATATGGTCCCCCAGCACCGCCAGTAGTAATTCCTGTAATTCCTGAACGATGAGCCAGGAGTAACCCCCTGAGCGTCGCTAGGTGTGACCCAAAAAGCAAAAAAAAAAAAAAAAAAAAAAGTGGCCACGGTGACTTTAGGGCTTTCTGTGCCAACATGGAGCAAGTGCTTAGAGAGCTGGAGGCTGGCGCCCGCCCGCAGGTCTCTCGTCATTCCCCAGGCCTGGATCTCTGGCCTTGCGTCCATCTGTCCTCTTCTGCGACCCTCTGAACCTTCCGGATTCTCTTCTCTTTTCCAGCACGCTGTCAAACTGTTTATCACTGTATCACTGTCTTCCCATTGTTCATCGATTTGCTCGAGTGGGCACTAGTAACATCTCCATTAGTCCTGTCACAAGCAAGTGTAACCCAAGGGCATCTGCTTGCTCCAGGGACAGGAGGAGCCCGAAACCATTCTTCAGGTCAAGGAACTGAGGTCCATAATTGTTACTAGTTTTTGGCTTAACCAGTAAATAAAACACGGGTAGCTTGCCAGGCTTTTGCCATGTAAAGCCTTTGTCTCCAGCAAAGTCGGAAAATTAGTCCTATTTATATTACTGTTTATAATTATATACTGTTTATATTAGGGCAATACATAGCAACAATAATCACCATTCCTTTTTTTTTCTTTTTGGGTCACACCTGGCAATGCTCAGGGGTTTCTCCTGGCTCTGCACTCGGGAATTACTCCTGGAGGTGCTCAGGGGACCATATGGGATGCCGGGGATCGAACCCGGGCCGGCTAGGCCGGCGGCATGCAAGGCAACGCCCTACCCGCTGGGCTATCATTTCGGCCCCACCATTCCTTTTTTATACCAGGGAGTAGAAACTATTTTATTGTTAAAGAAATACATTTATAGTGATTTCTAGTAGAATTCAAGTTCCAAAATAAAAATATCCCATTGCGTTAGTTACAAAGTTATTTCCATGTTTTAGCTTGCAACAGAGCAAACAGGATGATTATTAAACACAATCTGAATCCTGTGTCAAGAGTTTCTCAGTTTGCACATCTAAACTATGTCTAAAATTGCATTGCATGCATGCTGTTAAATTGTTGGTCCAGGGATTGCACAGAAACCCAATCAACATGTTTGCTTCGTTAAAATGTTTATCACAATAAAATGTACCTGATTCATAAAATGTTCACTTTGATTAATCACTCATATATTTTCATTCCATTAGAATGAAATCCAGAATTTGCAAGAAAAGCATTTAAACAAAACAATGCCTAAAAGCTCAAAAAGCCCTTAAATTAGGGTGGGAGAACTTTATTTTTTTATTCTTTTTAAAATATTTTATTATACCACTATGAGATAAACATTTACAATGATGTTCATGTTTGGGTTTCGGTTATACAGTGTTCCAGCACCCATCCCTCCACCAGTGCCCATTTCCTACCACCAATGACCCCAATTCCCCTCCCCTCCCCTAGCCTGGCATTCCTCAAAAGAACCTCTATGGCAGGTTCTTTATCTCTTATCTCTTTCTCTCTCTCTTTTTCTCTCTTCCTTCTCTTACACGCGATTTGGAGACAACCGCTGGACTAGAGCCGTTACTGACTGGATCCCACGGGATGTCAAAGATCACGTGGCCGCCCACCTACAAGATGGTCAGATTTCCTTGTTAAGACCCTGAAGGAACGGTTTGAGGCTCTTCATATTCCTAAATCAAACAGATGCCATTGGGCTACATTGGCACGTGATAGGGTCCAATGGAAATGTTACTGGCGCCCGCCGAGCAAATCGATGAATAACGGGATTCAAGTGATCAAGTGATCAAGTGATCTCTTACACATTGTGGATTACAAGACATACATTTAGAGATAATCATGTATCTTTTTGTCTATATTCAATGCTCAGTTCTAGGCTGGTATTATCACTTTCAACAATTATTAGCACACTGTTCCCTTCTCTGACTTACCAAACCTCTGACTCCCGCATGTTTGTGGTAGATTCCACTTTGACAAGACCTCCTGATCCATGTTTTGCCTGACTTTATATGTATATGTATATGTATATGTATAGGTATAGGTATAGGTATAGGTATAGGTATAGGTATAGGTATATGATATGTATATGTATATAATGCAAATAAATGCAGTCATTCTATGTCTTTTTCCTTCTGGCTAATTTCACTCAACATGATCCTCTCCATGTCTATCCATTTATAGGCAAATTTCACAACTTCATTTTTCCTAACAGCTGCATAGTATTCCATTGTGTAGATGTACCAAGTTTCTTTATCCAGGCATCAGCTCTCGGGCATTCTGGTTATTGTGAATAGTGCTGCTATGAAAATAAAAGTGCAGATGGTGTTTCTGCTATGTGTTTTTGGCTTCCCAGGGTATATTAGGGTAGGAGAACTTTAATCAAATACAGGCATACATACTTTTTTTTTTAATTTGTATTTCATTTTCTTTTTTCTCTTTTTTGATTGCAATTTTTTAACATTTATTATATTGCTGTGTGCCAAAAACCTGCTGAGTATTTTTGAGTTGGCCTCATTTTAATCCCTGTGCCATTTTTCTAATAAAAATACAGGGAAGACTTCTATCACCAAAAGAGCTGCTTCTGTTACCCACTTTGTTTAAATAATGTGAAATAATGATCGCACCTTGTATTCATCAATATCCTTCCATTACTTACACTAATAAGTGATTTCAAGTGAAATCTAATAGTTTGTCAAGGAGCTGTAACATTTTCTCCAATAATCATCATTCTAATTGCTTTGTCTCCCTATCACTGAGGTCATCACTTCTCCAGGCTCTTTGCACCCTGTGCTCAGATGTTTATTTCTGGTGCCTGCATGGAATCAGGGCCTTACTCATGAGCATGCACTCTGAGTCAAATCCCAGCCATGCGGTGCTCACTGCGAAGAATGCCAGGACTTGTGCTTTCTGGCTTAACAAACACGTATCGGGCCCCCACTGTGTACCCCACAGCCCTGGGCAAGAAAGACCAAGATCCTTGTTCTTCTGAGACTTTATTTTTTGGTTTTTTGGGTTATACCCTACGATGCTCAGGGTTTGCTCCTGCCGGCCTCTGCTGACCATATGGGATGCTGAGGATCAAACCCAGGTCAGCCCAATGGACGGCAAGTGCCTTATCCGTTGTACTCCAGGCCCCAGAACTTATAGTGTGTGTGTGTGGGGGAGACAAATTATAAACTGATTTTTAAAACAATCTTCCAATAAAGTGAGGTCAGACAATGTAGCATCAAGGGGATAGAGAGAGGGTTCAGGAGCTACACCTGGCTCTGTATCAGGAATTATTCCTGGTAGTGTTCGGGAGACTATATGGGTGCTGGGATTGAACCGGGTTAGCTGTGTGCAAGGCAAGTGCCCTCCTCGCTGTACTATCGCTTGATCCCCAGGTGAACTATTTTCTAGGGACGGTCTGGTAAGAAGGGGAGAGCTGAACGGCTGAGACGAGGAGAGAGATGGATGGGCCTTGTGACCTACAGTGAGGAGTCTGACTTTTCTCAGAGCCAGCAAAGGTCCTGAGCAGAGAAGGACTTGGTTTGAGTAGAATTTGCCAAGATCCCATTGGCAGTAGATTGGGGAAGTATGGGGGTTAGCTAAGAGGAGGAGAGATCATCTTTACAAACACAGAACTAAATGGAACCTCAAGGGGCCAGAAGAATAGTCCAGTGGGTAGGGCGTTTGCCTTGCATGCGGCCGACCGGGTTCGATCCCGGCATCCCATATGGTCCCCTGAGCACCACCAGAAGTAATTTTTTTTTTTTTTTTTTTTTGCTTTTTGGGTCACATCCAGTGATGCCCAGGGGCTACTCCTGGCTCTGCACTCAGGAATTACTCCTGGCGGTGCTCGGGGGACTATGTGGGATGCCAGGGGATCGAACCTGGGCCGGCACAGACCGGCCGCTGCAAGGCAAATACCCTACCCGCTGGGCTATCTCCGGCCCCAGAAAGTAATTCTTGAGTGCAGCATTGCTGGGTGTGACCCAAAAAGCAAAAATAAATAAATAAATCACTTGTCACTTCACTTGTCTTCCCATTCATCATTGATTTGCTCAAGCGGGCACCAGTAACATCTCCATACACCCTATCTCATATTAGTAGAGCCCAAGGGCATCTGCTTGCTCCAGAAACATAAAGAGCCTCAAATCATTCCATCAGGTCATGGGAATGAGGTCTATAATTGTTACTGATATTTGGCCTATCAAATACAACACAGGTAGCTTGCCAGGCTCTGCTGTGCAGGTGGGTTACTCTTGTAGTCACCTCTGATCTCCAGCATTATTGCTGAACTGGGCAGCTGCACGGGCTGCGCGAGCGGGCTGTGATCAGCTCTTCTGCTGGGTGGAGTTCTGATGAGGGGGAGTCCGGATGTGGAAAGTGTCAAATAAACAGATAGATAGATAGATAGATAGATAGATAGATAGATAGATAGGTAGGTAGGTAGGTAGGTAGGTAGGTAGGTAGGTAGGTAGGTAGGTAGATAGATAGATAGATAGATAGATAGATAGATAGATAGATAGATAGATAGATAGATAGATAGATAGATAGATAGATAGATAGATAGATAGATAGATAGATAGATGGATAGATGAATGGATAGATGAATGTATGAATAGATAAATAGATGAATGAATGAATGAATGAATGAATGAATGAATGAATGAATGAATGAATGAATGAATGAATAGAACCTCAAAAGGCCAGCAACAGAGTCACAGCTATTGAGTCTCTAAGCCAGGCTGCCAGGCTGGGCAGTGGGTGCGCTTCCCAGCAGCCTGAGCTCCTCTCGCCTCTCACTCCTCCAGGAGCCAGGGTAAACCTGTAAGATGGAGATCACTCAAGGACTGGTAGTGCAGGACTCACCAGCAATGGGCTAGTTTCAGATACCTTCCCTGACACACGTCCTCCGCCTCCCCCCCCCCCCAGCGTTGAAGAGCATTTAACCAATGTTTGGGTGTAGCCTGGTGCATTAAGAGCACATGTTCTGAAGTCAGAGTTGGCAAGATCCCGTGCCACCCTTGCTACCACCCTTCCAGCTCTGTGACTTCTGGTAATTAACATTATCCTTCTAAGCTTGGGTTTACCTCATCTGCAGGACAAAGATCTTAATAGCATCAATTCCAAGGTGTAGTTGTAAGGATAAATGAGATCATGCAAGGAAAGCGCTGAGCACAGCTCTTGGGGCACTAGAGAAATGATCGTTACCATGGATGTCCCGAGCGCCCACACCGCGGCAGGGGGGTGAGAACCTGGGAGGGGGTGCCTGGCACCGCAGCCGGAGGGCTACAAAAAGTGAATTATCTCTCCGTCCTTCCTGCCCACCCGCTCCCAGGGGACCCAGGCATTCCGGCAGCTAGTCGCCCCCCCCCATCCCTACTCCCCCTCCCTCCGGTCCTCACAAAGGCCCCCATTCATGCTTCTAGTACAAAGAGATCCATTCACTCAGGCCCCTTGGATTTCTGGGCCCCGGCCGCCCCCGTACCTCACCATTGGTCGCGCCTCTTGCCCGTCAGGACCTGGGTCCCGCCCACAACTGCGCTGTCCGGTCGCGCGCTCTGCGCTTTGCTTTTCCCACGGCTGGCACCCTCAGCAACTTCTGATTGGCTCTACCTTCCCAGCCGCTCTCTGGATAGGTGGACTCCTACCCCCACCACGGTGGGCGGGGCCGTAGTTCGCCGCAGAGGGCGCCCATTGGCGTCTGCTGGACTCGTCTGGGCGGAGCTTTCCTGACGGACCCGCCCTCTTCCTCCCCAGGCCGAAGCCTCGGGACTGCCCGGAGAGCCGGTGAGTGCCCCCGCCCTGATGCCCGCAGGGGGCCGCGAGGCAGGACCGTCCCTTCAGGGGGACCCCTTGTTTCGGGGCTGCGCCTGGATCTCGGAGTGCTCGAGGCGGGAGGCGGGCACGCGGCGGGGACTCGTTCACTCACCTTGGGCGCGCCACGGGACGGAGGCGCCGCGGGACTGGGGGCGCCTGGGTGGAGGTGTCCACCCTGGCTCTCCAAGTCGAGTTCTGCCTGTGTACCAGGCGGGATGGGGGTCCCAGCTGCCGGACTCCGGCATTTTCCGCAGACGGGAAACTGAGGCTCCCTTTGGGACCTTGGACGCTTTAACACCTGAGTCATCGCCTTCCACCGTCCTCCCCCCAAGATGACAGCGCCTCCGTTTTCATTAGTAAAAGTTGCCGGCAGAGAGAGAGGATATCACTGGCAGGGACGGGCAGGGGTGAGACTTTTTGTTTGGGGTGGGGGAGGCGTCTAGATCATACCCCGCAGTACATCGGAGCTCCTTACTCGACGCAATGCTCAGGGCGCATGTGGTGCCAGGGATCCGAACCAGTACCCGTGCATGTGCTCCAGCCATTTGAGTACTTTGAGCTGGACCACTCTCTTCTTATACTTCCTCAATCAGAGACGCAGGTGACTTTTGCATCTGTTTGAGGAGCGGGTTGAACAATAAACTGAACAAAAGCACTAAGCTACCCTCAGGCCCGGCTGATGACAGCAACTAGGGGACAGCCGGTCCGGGGTCTCTGAGACCTTTGGGACCCTCCCTCGGTTTTTTGGGAGCACCGTTGAGAGCTGGGACGTTCGAGGGGGTACAGCGCCTTTGGTATAGGCGAGCAGGCAGAACACTGAGGTTCAGGGGTACCCGCCGAGACCCACTGCACCTTCCGGTCGATTCGTGCCTTGGTTTTCCCGCGGGAGGGATCAGGATTCTCATGGTCTATGGCTTGTAATCTTGGATCTATGAGCTAAAAACTCAGAGTGCAGTACCCAAAGCAGAAAAGCCCCGGTGCTCAGCAGGCACCTGCTATGATTCAAGCCCTTCCAATCTCGGTTGTGACGCTTCACTGTCAGGCGTGGGGGAAACTGAGGCTCAGGGGGGAGGAAAGGCCGCCGCGGGGCAAGGCTTGCACAAGCGCCGGGCCTAACACCTCCTCCCACGTCGTCTTATTATGTTTCCTTGGCCGCTGCGGCGGGTAGGAGGCCCGAGGCTCGGCCGCACTCGTGGGATTCGAACCCATGACAGGCGTGGCCCTACAGACCACGCCACGGGGCCCTTGACCTCTGCCCCGCAGCAGCTGGAGGGAGGAGCCCGGGCGCCCAGGCCGCCGCCCCCTGGCATCCGGCAGGTCCCCGCCCCCTTCCAGGCCAGGCCAGGTGCGGTGACATCAGAGCCGCCTCCCGCCGGGCGCCGCGACGTGGCTCCGCCCCGCGCTGGACCGCCGGGGCAGCTGCACCTGAGCGCCTGGCCCGCCGTGCCCCGCGCCCTGCACCCCCGCACCGGCCGGTACCCCCCAGGTAGACGCGAGGGCGGTGGGGTCTCCGCGAGATGGGGGGGTTCACTCTCGGTTCCTGAGTCTCAGAGAGAGAAGGGGGCTCTGGGGGGCCCGGAATGGGCCTGGCGTGGAGGAAGGAAGGCCAGGCCAGAGCATGGGCTGAGGGAGGAGGTTGTACTGGGCGCTGGATTCCTGGTCTGAGGGAGGGAGACTGGGGACCTGGACCCTGGGTCTCCGGAGGAGGATCTGGGGTCTGGACTACTGAGTCTGAGGGAAGAGGCTGGGGACAGCTTTGGACAGCTAGGTATGAGGGAGGAGGTTGGCTGGGTCTGAGGGAGGAGGGCTGGGATCTGGACCCCTGGGTCTGAGGGAGGAGGTATAGAGTCTGGGTTTCTGTGTCTGATGGAGGAGGTAAGGAGGTCTGGACCTAAGTCTTTTTTTGTTTTGTTTTGCTTTGGGGCCACACCCGCTAGTACTTAGGGTTTTCTCCCTGGTTCTGCACTCAGGGGATTACTCCTGGTGATTTCAGGGTCTATGTGGGGTGCTGGGGATGAAACCCAGGTCATCTGCATGCAGATGCCCTGCCTGCTGACCTATCGTTTATAGTCCCTGCTCTTAAGGGTCTTAGAGAAGGGGCAATGGGGGGGCCTGAACCCCTGAGTCTGGAGGCGGAGGGACATGGATTCAAGGATCTGAGAGGGAAAGGGCTGGGGGCGGGGTGAGAGGGCCTTCCTCGTCTCCGGTGGCCTGAAGTCAGAGGGCTGGATGCCAAGAGCACCAACTCCTGGCCCTGGTGGCCCCCAGTGCTCCTGAGCAACACTGGGTGCTGTAACGAGCCTTGGCAACCAAGGAAACCTAGTCTGTGCAGCCTCTGGGTCCCCGCCGCGCCATCTGCTGCCAGTGTTCCCGAGCTGGGCGTCCTAGACCTCCCTCACCTCTAGCCTGCTCAGACGTGAGGTGAGAGGTGAGGTGAGGTGAGGGGGCTGCGACCCCCTGTGTCTGATGGGGCCAAGGGGTGAAGACTGCAGAAACTCCCAAAAGCTTCCTGGTCAAAAGGCCGCCATGGGCTTGGGAGGAAGTAGCCAGAGTGAGGTGCGGATGGGGGTAAAGTCCCGCTTTACCACTGCGGAGCGCCTGCTGTCACCTGGCAGCACTTGAGGGCCTTTGGGGGACAGAGACCCTCCCTCAGTGGTGGGAGCACTCTTCCGGCCAAGAGTTGGGGCACCCAGGGTTTGAGCCCCAGAGCATCAGGGCAAGTGTGTCCAGAGCCTGGAGAAGAGGAGCTGCAAAAAGGGGGTTGTGTACTGCTGAGTAGAGACCCCCGACCCAGGAGTGACTCTGGTCAAGATGGAAGCCCCAGGGGGGCCGGACTAGGGGGTGTCCCAGGGTAGCAGGGTCTGGCGCACTTTCTCCAAGGCCTGTGGCTCGAAAGACAAAATAACACTGAGGGGGCCGGAGCGATAGCCCAGCGGGTAGGCGTTTGCCTTTGCACGCGGCCGGCTCATGCCGCCAGGGTTCGATCCTCGGCATCCCATATGGTCCCCGAGCACTGCCAGGAGTAATTCCTGAGTGCAGAGCCAGGAGTAACCCCTGAGCATTGCCGGGTGTGACCCAAAAAGCAAAAAAAATAAAAATAAAATAAAATAACACTGAGGTAGGAGAGCCTCTAAAGTGGGGAAGATAGAAGTGTTGGGGTATCCCTGAGGGTAGAGGTGGCTGAGGCCATGGAAGCATCTGGAAGCTCTTCAGGCTCCTGGGCAGTGTGGGACTGAGAGGAAGCTCTTTTCTGGAGGATGTTGGGATTGCGCTGACATCATCACTGGCGGATCCTGGCTCTTCTGAGCCTCCCTTTGATTTGGGGGCGTGGGGAGGTGAACACATTTGGCTTCCCCAGGAGCTCCCCAGGCTCACGTCAGGCTGTGAGGTTCTGAGAGCTGGGCCACCCCCTCCCCGTGTGACTCATCTCTGAGTCTGCACCTCACTCTGGGTGGGGCCTGGTACTGGATGGGGCGGAGGGGCGCGCTGCCTGGTTGGGCACAGCGGAGTGTTCAAGGAGGTCCGGAGTTCAGGTTCATTCTGGAGTGGACCCAGGAGGCCAGGAACTGAGAGAGGCCTGGTTAGTGTGCTCTTAGGACACACATCTCAGAGTCAGGGCTTTGCCCGTGATCCAGGGCGGCCCTTGGTCCCTGTTGTCTCCCTCTGAACCCACCAGACTTCACCTCAGTTGCCAGGGCCTAGCCTCAGCCCTTGGCTGCCCGGGCCTTTGCACGTGGGCCTAGCCTCAGCCCTTGGCTACCCCGGGCCTTTGCACGTCCTTCCCTCCCAGCCGGCCCAGCTTTTCCTCCAACATTCCCACGACACACCCCCTTCATCTCCCTCAGGTCTTTACTCAAATCCCACATCACAGCAGCCGCCCTTGGCCACCCAATTACAGCCCCCCTCCCCCCCTTTCTTCTTTTCCTTGGCATTTCTCCCCATGGAACACACTATGTAATTTCCCGTTTATCGCTTTATCTGTCTCCTGGGATCAGCGCACCGGCTGGCCCATGGAAATGTCAAACAAGCCCAATGTGTAATTTAAAATTCCCTAGCAGCCACATTAAAAATTTAAAAACAGAAAAAGGAAGCAGGAACAGCGACCTTCATGCTGATGCCGTGTTTCCGCGAACCCGGTGTATGAAAATCTGGTCACCGCCCGTCTCCTCTAAAAAGGAAAGAGACAAGTTTTTTTTGTTGGCTAAGGCTTTGCACTTGAGGATGAATCTAATTTTCATTTTCTTTGGGGGGGGGGGGAGTCTCACTGCCTCCGTCCTTATACCCCCACTCAGGGGGTGCTGTTCCTGTTCTGTGCTCAGGGAGTGGCCCTGGTCGTGGGAGGTGCGTGAGTGTTGCCAGGGATGCTGTCAGGGTGGGCCAAATACAATGTGTGCATGTGAGCCTGCACCATCTCTCTATTAAGTATCTTGGTTTTGGGGCCGGAGCGATAGTCCAGCGGGTAGGGCGTTTGCCTTGCACGCGGCTGGCCTCTGCTGGCCCAGTTCGATCCCCGGCATCCCTTATGGTCCCCGAGCACTGCCAGGAGTAATTCCTGAGTGCAGAGCCAGGAGTAACCCCTGAGCATAGCTGGGGTATCTTAAGTAAAACCAAGTATCTTGGTTTTATTTTATGTTGGGGCCAGGGGCTTACTCCTGCCTCTAGGCTCAGGATCACTCTGGTGGGCCTCCAGTATCCTCCCGCAGTGCTGAGAATCAAACCCAGGTACACTGTGTACACTGCCAGTGCTGGACAGCTGCACTGTCTGCGGCGTGTGTCTGTGCCCAGAACCAGTGTCAGTGGGGTTCTCTGTTTCTTGGACCTTGTGGTGACATGGAAGTAGGGACGCAGGTTCAGGGGTGCAGGTTGAGGCATGGGCTGGCAGCTCGGGCTGGAATGCCAACAGCTGAAGAAGGCAGGGGGTAATTTCCCAGCCTGTAGGTCTGGCTTGCAGCTGACTGATGAAATCATTACGGAATGAATGCATGAACAGTGAATGAGTGGAATGAGTACAAGAACTCTCATTCATCTGAAAAAAATATTTTTTGGGGGACCACACCTGGCAGTGCTCAGGGGTTAATCCTGACTCTGCACTCAGGAATCCCCCCAGGTAGTGCTTGGGGGACCCTTATAGGATACTGGAGATCAAACCTGGGTGGGTCTCATGCAAGGCAGGTGCCCTCCCTGACCCTTACTATTTTGAAGACATGCTTAAGGACTTTGATTCCAGGGCAGGTGACCCATGCAAGTTCTGGCTTTGCATGCTTAAGGGCCTGGATTCAATTCCTGGTACGACCAGTCAAAAAGTAACCCCCACAACAGAGCTCTGGGGGAAGAGAGTGGCGGGAGCTGCCTGGGAGTAGGCGGCCCGCACCCACCTGACCACCCTGTCTTGCCTCTTTCCTCCTGCGCAGACCATGGCAGCTGCTACCATGACGGTGCCTGGCAGGAAGGTGGCCCCCCAGGCCGGGTCCCTGTGCCGGAGGCTGCCCAACCCTTCCCTGTTTGCACCCGTGGCCCGGGGCTGGGCAACGGACCCGGTGGTGGAGCGGGCAGCTCCCCCGCAGGTGGAGTGGACAGCGCGGCGCCTGGTGTGGGTGCCCTCGGAGCTGCACGGCTTTGAGGCTGGAGCGCTGCGAGAGGAGGGCGAGGAAGAGGCCGAGGTGGAGCTGGCGGAGAGTGGGCGGCGACTGCGGCTGCCCGCGACCACATCCAGCGCATGAACCCCCCAAGTTCAGCAAGGCAGAGGACATGGCAGAGCTGACGTGCCTCAATGAGGCATCTGTGCTGCACAACCTCCGGGAGCGCTACTACTCCGGCCTCATCTATGTGAGTAGGGGCGGGCAGCACCCCCCAAGTGCAAGACACATACCCCCAAGTCCTTGAGCAACACCTTTGTCTCACTCTGGGGACTTTCCCTGCACTGGGTGACAAAACTTTATTATTATTATTATTGTTGTTGTGTTGTTGTTGTTGTTGTTGTTGGAAAACCATTTGGGAGGTTTGGAAAACACACTTGACAGTGCTCAGAGCTGACTCCTGGCTCTGTGCTCAGGGATCACTCCTGGCAGTGCTTGGGGACCTTATGGGTGCCAGAGATTAATCCCAAGCCAGCTGTGTGCAAGGGAAGCACTCTCCCTGCTGTCTTACCTCTCCAGCCAAAGATTCTGCACCCACAAATCATACCACCGGAAGCGCAGAAAGGGGAGCACTTTTGCAGCAGTAACTCAAGAGGATCATCTCGTGGGGTCTAAACCTGGCTTGGAGTTTGGACTCACTGCAGATGTGTGTGTCCCCCTGCCACTGAAGCCAACAGCCTCAGGAATCATGGGGAATCCAAGACCCAGAGAGCTGGAACATGGGTGGAAGCTAATGATCCTAAAGCAGGAACTAAGCCTTTGGAAAGATTATGGTCTCCGTATGTTTCTTTTTGGCTGTTTTGTTTTGGGGGCCACACCCCGTGGTGCTCAGAGGTTGCTCCTGGCTCTGCACTCAGGGAAACACTCCTGGCAGGGCTTGGGGACCCAGCAGGATGCTGGGGATTGAATCAGGTAGGCCGCATGCAAGGCCAGCGCTCCACCTTCTGTGTCTTACCCTGGACTCAAGCTCAGGCCCTCTGGGGGTGCAGCTCAGCTTTGGGCACCTGTATACACCCCCCAGGACAGCCAGAGAACCATTGAGAACAAACAGGATTAGAGAGACAGACAAGGAATGTCAACAATCATGAGGAATAATAATAAGGGGCGACTAGCAAATATTTACCCAGCACTTGTGAAGTGCCAGGCGCTGCCCTGGAGGCCATGGGCAGGCTCCCGACTCAAGAGTCTTGTGACCTTCAGGAATGTGAAGTGTCTTGGGTCCAGAGCATAGCTGTGGAGTTACGGGGGATTCAAATCCAGGTTGTTGGCCCCAGAGTCATATTCCTAAACCCCAGCTCAAGGGCTAATGAAAAAAACAAACAAAAACCTGAAATGCCCAGCTACAACCATAAAAGGAAAGAGCAGGGTGTTTGTCTGTCTAGGGACATACCCATTGATGCTTGGGGTTATCCCTGCTTTGCACTCAGGAATCACCACAGGTGGGCTCGGGACCACACGGAGTTCTAGGGGTTGAACTTGGGTCAGCCATATATAAGACGAGGGCCCTCCCCACTGTACTATGGCTCTGGCCCTGGGAGTCATCCAGGTTTTATATATTAGAAAGTTTGAATGGGAGACGGGACAGAGGTCAAGGCACTTCTGGCACCTGGCTGACCCTGGTTTCATCACTGCCACTGTCTGGAGTGATCCCTGAGCTCAGAGTCAGGAACTATTTCTGTGCACTGCCAGATGTAGCCCAAAACCCACCCTCCAAAACCAAAACAAGCCTAAACAAAAGCAATAAAACATTGAAATAAAGTTATATTTATTTGAAGCAAACATAGTGCAGGAGGTAAGACACTGGCATTGCGTGCAGTCGAGGGGGGCTGTGACCTGGTCCCAATCCCTGGCAGCGTAAATGGTCCCGTGAGCAGCCTGTGCACAGTCCTTGGGTTCCCAAAGTAGTGACGAGGAAACAATTATTTTTCTTATTATTTTGTTTTGAGACTACTCCTGGCGGGTGCTCAGGAATCACTCCCTTGAAGTGCTTGGGGACCTTATGGGGTGCTGGGAATTTGAGCCCTGGCTGGCTGCATGCCAGGCAAATGCCTTCCCCACTGTCCTATCACTCCAGCCAGAGGCAACTATTAAAATGCTACTGCAGGGATGGAGTGATGTACCACAGGGAGGGAATTGCCATGCACTCAGCCCACCTGAGTTTGCTCCCCAGCACCCTGTATGGTCCCCCGAGCACCACTAGGAATGATTCCTGAGCACAAAGCCAGGAGTGAGCCCTGAGCACTATTGAGTGTGGCACAGATGCTAAAAACAAAACAAAAAATAACAACAACAAAAAACAACCAAAAACATTAAACGCTGGGGAAACAGTACAGCAGGCACTTGCCTTGCCCACGCTGACCTGGGTTCCCCAAGCCTCAGCGGGAGTGACCCCTGAGTACAGAGCCTGGATGGAGTAAGTCCTGAGCATCACCGGGTGTCGCCCCCAAACGCCAACAACAAAGTTATCTAACACTCTTGAGGGCACAGCACCTTTCCTCTGTTCCAAATCTCCAGCTCCACATAAAGTCTCCAAAACATCGCCAGGGGCCAGTCCTGGAGCTTAGAGCCAGAAATTGCCTCTGAGCCCTGCTGGATTTTGCCCCAACCTTGCCTTTCCCCCAAAAAGTACTTAAATAAGAACCAGGAGCTACATAACTAGTTTCATTCCACAAAGGAACGGACTGGCCGTGCTGGGAGCACAGAGCGTGAGTAGAGTTTTCTGACGACTCCAGCTCCCGTTTGGGGTGGCAGAGAGCAAGGGTTGGGAGGTGGTTGTGGCCCCGAAGCTTGGTTGGACATGGGGGTCCCTGATGGGGGGGGCTCCAGCCCCAGCCCCCACTCTGACTCCTCACACACTTGGAGCTGTGGCGCTGAGGGCGCGCTGCCAGTTCAGGCCCTGTCCCCAGAGGTCATCTGGGTGCCCTCTTTGGCCTTTGATTTTGGCTTATTTTAACGGATTATTATTTTAAGACAGTTTGTTTTAAATTGAATCACTGTGAGATTCAGTTACAAATTTGTTCATGATCAGGTTTCAGTCATAGTGTCTCAGCAGCCTCACTCACGTCCTGCCATCAGGTCCCCCTGTCCTGCCCTAGCCTGCCTCCATGGCAGACGCTTTTCTCCCCTCTCTCTCAGCTCTTTCTCTGCCTCTCTCTCTCCCTCCCTCTATTTCCCTTTCTCTCCCTCTCTCTTTTCCTTTCCCTCTTTCTCTTTCCCTTTTCCTCTCTTCTCTTCTCTTCTCGTTTCTTCTCTTCTCTTCTCTTCTCTCTCCCCTTGGTCTTTGAACAGACACTCTGACTCTTCCCATCAGTCCACTGAACTGGGGGGTTGAACCCAGAACCCGACTTTGTCCCCTGTTCTGTCGCCTTAGGAGGAGGGTTATTGCAGAAATTCCAAGGTGCCTGGGCTGGGCTGTAGTCTGGCCACCAGACCATCAGGGCAGATCAAATGGAAGTGAGATAGAAAATTCTGGGAAGCTCCCATGGCGGCCCCATGGGTTAATTAATGTTAATAATCATCAGATTATCCTCAGGGAGGGAGTGCCTGCTTTCTCTAGCAGGTCGCTTTTGCTTTTGGTTTTGGGGCCACACCCAGCATGCTCAGGGCTGACTCTTGGCTCTGTGCTCTGATCCTTCTGCTGGGCTCAGGGGGCTGTATGCAGAGCTGGGCATCAAACCTGCAGACAAGCTCCATCCCCCACCCCCTATGTCTCTCTGGCCAGTGGACTGTGTTCTAAAGCGCTCGCCCTGTGATCCTGCCAAGTGCTCCCTCCACACTGCATGTCCAGTGGGACCCCTCCAGGCGGCTCTGCACCATGGCCCACGGGCTGCTTCTGGGCCTGGTTAGAGCCATGCCCAGAGACACTGCCCAGAGACACTGCCATACACGTGTCACCCATGCCCACCCCATGTGGCCTCAGCCAATTTGCTCTTTGAGCCGTTGTGGCTGGAAGGCAGAGAGACCTAGTGGGTAGCACAGGTCCACAATCCCAGAAGCCCAGTCCCGGCCACTGCAGGGCGGACTCAGGCCGGGTTTCTTCGTGGGGATACCAGGACAGAGGGCCCCCCATATGTCTAGCACACACGTTGGGCTACCTGGAAGGCCCATAGCCCCACCCAACTCTCAGAATATACTAAGGAGTGGGCTCTCGATTCTTTTTCTTTTTCATTCGCTTTGGGTGCCTCATCCGGCTGTGTTCGGGGGGCCTCATGTGATTTTTGGGGTGGAACCCACAGCCGGCTGAGAGCAACGCCAGCTCCTTGGCCTCCTGCCCTCTCAGGCCCATGGCAGGTTCGAGGCCCCTGTTCTGGACTGCATGGAGGTGGCACCTGAGTAGAGATGTCCTGGGGGTCATGGCTGTCCGGCCCCAGCGAGCCCTGAGCACCTCAGGGAGGTGGGAACATGACGGCATGGGGAACCTGCCTTTGTACCCCAGCTCGGTTCTCGTTTTCCCCACAGCTCCCTAATGAGCGAGTGTGACCTTTGGCTTTTCAAGTCAGAAACTGAGGGGAAGAGACCCTGCCTCAGGAGCTGGCAGGGGGGTCCTTGCAGCTGTACACCCCAGATCTACCCAGCTGGCCCCGAGACTCCAGCTCTCTCCGGCCTCCTGAGTCCACCAGCTTCTGCCCTTTCCTGAGCCCAGCCTGGGCCTTGGCAACCAGGCATGGCTGTGGGGCGGAGGGCCTTGGGGAGGGCTCCTCCTCCTCCACGGTGCCCTGCAGCCATGAGATACCCTCCCAGGGAATGTGGTCCGGCTGCCCCACCCTCAGAGTCCAGGAGAGCTCCCCAGACAGGGAGGGCAGATACCCAGCAAACCGGTTGTTCGGCTCAGGGCTGGCCACCCACCCTCCCTCCACCGTTAAAGGTTGGCACCGGGAAGCCAGGCAGCCAGCCGGGCCACACCCTGCTATGTATGGTGTGCAAACTGGGGGCTCAGAAACCCTGGCGTGCCCCCCCCACCCCCTGCCTCCAGCTAAGTAGCTGCCTTAGATTCTATTTTGTTACCCTTTGGGGCAGTGTCACAGGCAACTCACTGCCCGTCCAACTGTCTAGACGCTTTTGGAGTCCCGAGAGAATCTCTGATGCTGAGGGTATAGACCATCCTCAACAGGGTCCTGAATCCCTGAATCCTAGCCCCGGGGGTGACTGAGTTCAGGGCAGCTGGTAACTTGTATACAAAAAATATGTATATCTCAGAGGCCGAGCGATAGTACAGCAGGTAGGGCGTTTGCTTTGCATGCAGCCAAGCTGGGCTCAAGCCCTGACATCCTGTATGGTCCCCTGAGCACTGCCAGGAGTAATTCCTGAGTGCAGAGCCAGGAATAGCCCCTGAGCATTGCCAGATGTGACCCCAAAAGCCCCCCCCAAAATAAATTTTTTAAAAAAATCTTAATATTCAGGGGCCGGAGCGATAGCCCAGCAGGTAGGGCGTTTGCCTCGCATCGCGGCCAGCCTATGGCGGCCTGGGTTCGATCCCCCGGCGTCCCATATGGTCCTCCAAGCACTGCCAGGAGTAATTCCTGAGTGCGGAGCCAGGAGTAACCCCTGAGCATTGCCGGGTGTGACCCAAAAAAGCAAAAAAAAAAAAAAAATCTTAATATTCATATTCATGCCCCTGGAGTGTATGTAAATGGAGCTGCAGGACCTCCGACAAGCTTGTCGTATGGGGCTGGAGCGAGGGCAGTGGGGAGGGGCGCTGGCCCTCGCACACGGCTCACCCATGTTTGAGCCCCAGCATCCCGTAGGGTCCTTGAGCACTTCCAGGAATGATCCCCAGGCACAGAGGCAGGAGGCCTGAACACTGCCGGATGTGGCCCAAAAACAAAATAGGGCTTCCCCCCCAAATGCTTGTCCTGTTTCAGTCACTGCAGACTGAGCACTGCCTGGACAGACTGAACCGGGCTCCCCCTCCCCAGCCCCCTGCAAATGATTCTCCCCTACCCTTTAACTTTCTCTTGGAGGTGTGGGGTTCTGAATCTGGACCTCGCCATGCTTCCCAGAACCTGCCGGCTCACTGAGGCTCTGGGCTGCGGCCACTGATGAGCTTCCCTTTGTCATTCCACCAGTTTGTGTGAGTCGGGCGGGTGACAAGCTAAGACTAGCAGGTTTCTCTCTGGAGGGGTGAATCCTCAGCAGCACATTAGTGTTGGCGTAGGGGACTTATTCCTTCCTTCCATCAGTCCGAAAACATTTAGCAAATTTTCCTGAGGGCGCCGTGGTCATGCTGTGACAGGCAGCCGCTTTGTGCAGTGCACGACCTGTGTGCCTGTCCAGGGCTGCAGGCGAACATTTCTCTTCTTGCCTGCTGCAGACCTACTCCGGCCTCTTCTGCGTGGTCATCAACCCCTACAAGCAGCTCCCCCATCTACACAGAGGCCATCGTGGAGATGTACCGGGGCAAGAAGCGCCATGAGGTGCCGCCACATGTGTATGCAGTGACCGAGGGGCCTACCGCAGCATGCTCCAGGGTGAGTGTGGGGCTCAGGGCTGGGCGGCAGGTGTAGGACTGTCGCCCCCAAGAGGCCAAGAGGGTAGACACCCGGGCCCCACCCTGGGCTTCTCTCATCCCTGTGCCATGTTCCCCGCTTCCTTGACACTTGGGAATCTGGGGCACCTGGTTTCTGCAAAAAGTGTCTTGTCTCTTGAGGTACCGGTCCTTCACGCATTCATTTATTCCACCTGGATGTGGATTCTGATCCTGGGGTGCAGGGAGCAGCAGCCCCTTACATGGTGGGTCGCTGTGTTCAGCTGAGCAGGTTGCACACTGCACATAAGACCAACTCCCCCTCCCCTTATACACAATGTTGATCTTCCAGAAAACATCAGAATATTACTATCTTTTAAAATTTTTTTTTTTATTTTATTTTATTTATTTATTTATTTATTTATTTATTTTGCTTTTTTTGGTCATACCGGCAATGCTCAGGGGTTTCTCCTGGCTCTGCACTCATTACTCCTGGCGGTGCTCGGGGACCATATGGGATGCCGGGGATCGAACCCAGGCCGGCATGGGCCGACCACATGCAAGGCAAGCGCCCTACCGCTGGGCTATTGCTCCGTCCCACTTTTTTTTTTCCTTTTTTGGGTCACACCCTGCAATGCTCAGGGGTTACTCCTGGCTCTGCACTCAGGAACCACTCCTGGCGGTGCTCGGGGGACCATATGGGATGCCGGGATCGAACCGGGCCGGCACAGGCCGACCACATGCAAGGCAAGCGCCCTACTGCTGGGCTATTGCTCCGGCCCCACTTTTTTTTTTTAAAGCTTCATGCTGCCATGGGGAGAGCTCAGGGAGTTGGCGCTTTGCATAGGGGAGGCCAAGGTCAGGCCCCACACTCCTGGGCACAGCTGGTTGTAACCCAAAAGAAAAAAAGAAAAAATGCTTCACAGAATTGTTTTGTTCTTCCTGATTTGACATAAAATCTGTAACTATTTGTGCTGAGTGATAGGACAGGAGAGAGGGTGCTTGCCTTGCACACAGCTTACTCAGGTTTGATCCTTGGCATCCTATAGGGTCCCTTGAGCCCACTAGGAGTGACTCCTGAGCACAGAGCCAAGAGTAAACCCTGAGCATGGCCAGGTGTGACCCAAAAAATTATAAAGCAAAATCATTTCAGCTGACTTTAGAACCAGCCGGGCCTGAGGAGGGAGGGGTCCCCACAAAGCATCCGAGGATAGAGGGGATCCAGGGATGTTGCCGAACATCCTCCCACCCAAGACAGCCCCCTACCACATGGGACCATCTAGCCCCAAGAAACCCTGGTTAAAGAACTAAGGTGCAACCCAGGGCTGAGAACCGGGAAGGCTTCTTGGAAGGGGTGATGTTTCTGTAGGAAAGCATGTCCGGGGCAGAGGGCCTGTGGTGAGACCAGTATGGGGATTATAGGGAGACAGAGAGGGAGACAGAGACTGGGGAGAGTGGGAGCAGAACCGCATGCTGGGCTGGAGGCAAGAGGAGCTGCACTTAGGAGCACCTTAGGGCTGGGTTGGTACCATCCAGATACAGGTTCAGGGCCCAGCCTCTGCTCAGCCTCACTGGGACTCTGTGCCTCAGTTTCCCCTGATGAAAGTAGGGGTGCACACAACCCAAACTCAGAGAGTGTTCAGAGGTTCTGAGAACAAAGGCCTTGGGGATTGCTGCCTGCTTTATGCTGGGGTTGAGCCCTGGGCTCCTGGCCTTCGCTCTGGGGCCCTTGATATCAAGCACTTAGCCAGGTGATGCGCCAGGAGGCCTTGGCACAAATCCCATTCTATTTGGTTGAGAGTCACTGGGCGAGGAAAGAGGTTCAGAGAGGGGTGGCTGCTTTCCCAGGGTCACACAGCAGCATGAGGTAGAGTTAGTGGGGCGGGGTGGGGCTGGTGGTCTCACATGTATCCAAACACAAACTTCTCTGTACCTTTTGGGATGGGTTCAGAAAGGGGGGACAGGCATAAGGGGTCCCCTGGAGAGTCCTTCCCAGATAATGTTCCACTCTCTCTCCTACAGATCGTGAGGACCAGTCCATTCTCTGCACGTGAGTAATCCAGGAGTAATCCAGGAGGACTTCCCGGAGGAGGTGGGCTGGTCATGGCTCTGCTTGGAACAGGCTGGTCACCTGGCAGGGAGGTGGACCCATTTGCTTCTGCCTGTTTTCCCCTGCAGTGGGGAGTCTGGGGCCGGGAAGACAGAGAACACCAAGAAGGTGATCCAGTACTTGGCCCATGTGGCATCATCCCCCAAAGGCAGGAAGGAGTCGGGCGTCCGGTGAGTCCCCACATGGTTCCTGCCGGGTCTCCCTCCCCTGGGGGCCACAGCTGGCTGGATCCAGATCTGGGTGCTGGCTTCTGCCTTGCCAGCCGTGGCACGGTCCCTAGTTCTGTCTGAGCACTGGTCTGGCATGTCCGTGGGCTCCCTGCACCCCACACACTAGTGCTGGCCATACCGGGATGGCTGGAGAGACCCAGACCCATGTTGGGTCCTGCAGGCCCTGCCCGTGCCCCTGCCCCTCCACTCCCTCTCGTGCCCCTTCACCTGTGTCTGTCTGTCCATGCTCCATGTGACCGTGTCCTGCTCCGGCCGTGTCCTGCTCCGTGTCGTGGTCCCGTGATCTCCTCAGGCCTCCTCCAGCGCCATGTCCTACGTGAGTAGCCGGGAGGCCTCTCAGGCCTCCACACCCCACACACCCCCTGGGCTCCGCTGGCCCAGCGCCCTCTGTGTTGGCCTTCAGTGTGTGTGCAGCATGTCCATATGGGTGCCTGTAAATGCATGTGGGTGCGCACGTGTGCATACTGTCCTCCTCTGCATTGCGTGCTGCCGTCTCCCACGTCCACAGTCTCTGTGTTACCAGCACACACCGTCCTCTGCTTCTTTGCCTCACCCCAGGAGATCATCAAGTGTGGAGGGAGGGAAGGAAGAAGGGAAGGAAGGAAGGAAGGAAGGAAGGAAGGAAGGAAGGAAGGAAGGAAGGAAGGAAGGAAGGAAGGAAGGAAGGAAGGAAGGAAGGAAGGAAGGAAGGAAGAAGGAAGGAAGGAAGGAAGGAAGGAAGGAAGGAAGGAAGGAAGGAAGGAAGGAAGGAAGGAAGGAGAGAGGGAAGGAAGGAAGGAAGGAGAGAGGGAAGGAAAGAGAAAGGAGGGGGGAGGAGGAAGGAAGGAGGGAGGGAAGGGAGGGAAAAGGAAAAAAGGGGAGAAAGGAGAGGGAGGAAGGAAGGGAGAAGGAAAGGAAGGAAAGGAAGGAGGAAGGGGAGGGAGGGAGGAAAGAGGAAGGAAGAGGAAGGGAGGAAGGAGAAGGCAGCTGGCCAGCAGTGGGAAGGGAGGCCCAGACAGGCAGACCAGCATCCCAGAGCTCCCCTCCCGCATGTCCTCTGTGGGAGGCAGGACCAGTGTCCCATGGGACATTGCCTCACCCCCTCCAGCAATGTTCCGTGACACAGGGTCCAGACCCAGCTCTGCTTGGGCCTCCAGTGCTCTTGCTCCCCCAGATATGGGGTGCACCCCGGGCTCACTGTGCCCCTGACACATCCATGGGGCCAACGTGGAATGTTGCCTAGATGTCCACAGTCCCACTGGGACACCCCTACCCAGGCTAGCAGGGACTCCTGGTGTCAGCGCAGCTCATGGCTGCACAAACAAGGTGTGGACACATGGGCTGCATTTATTGAGCACCTACTGTGCTCCTGGCCCTGACACTGAAGTGACTATAAGGCTCCAGTGTGAGCCCCCACCATGAATCAGCCAGGCTGGGGAGGAAACCCCCTCCTGGTTTTGAGAGCCTACACCTGGTGGTGCTCAGGGCTGACTCCTGGCTCTGTGCACAGGGATGACCTCTGTCAGGGCTCAGGGAACTCTATGGTTGCCTGGGATGGATCCAGGCTGGCCATGAGCAAAGCAAGCGCCCTGCCCTCTGTCCCGTCACTCAGGCCCAGAGGTCACACTCTTTAGTTGCAGTGCACACACATTGCTGGCTGCAGTGTGGACAGCAGCCACCAACCGCAGAGTTGCCTGGATCATGCTGAGCGCATGCAGGTGGCACTGGGGATTGGACTGTCGGCCTCATGCCTGCAAGGCCAGTGTTTTAACCATTGAACCCCCTCAGGGGAAACTGGGCTACCATCTCCAGATAGAGACTAGAGTCTCACTTCCTGAAAATGCAGCAATTTAATGAGTCACTCACAGGCAGATGTCCACTGCAGCAATGGTCCAGCAGAGTGACCGTCCCCCCCTTTACTGGGACCTTGGGTACTGCTGGTGGGTTGTGTGGATCCTTTTTTTTAATTTTAATTTTTTATTTTTTGGGTCATACCTGGTGATGCTCAGGGGTGACTCCTGGCTCTGCACTCAGGAATTACTCCTGGCGGTGCTCGGGGGGATCATATGGATGCGAGGGATCAGTGTGTACAAGGCAAATGCCCTCCATGCTGTGCTATCGCTCTGGCCCCATGGTGTGGATCTTCGCAGGCCTCTCCCATGAGGAGGGGTGTGTCTGGTCCGGGACATACAGGCCTGATTTGCTGCTGGGTGCTCATGTTTGGGGTCCGGTTCTGCTGCTTGTTTGCCCCTCAGTTGAGTCTCTCCAAGATGTTCCCATCAGGGTAGGAGGCCCAGCAGGACGGGAATGCTGGCGAGTGGCCTCACCCCGACACCCCAGACCCTCGCCCTCCACGGCCCCCTGCGGTTGTCATGCTTGTGCTGTTTCCGCTGCAGGGTGAGCTGGAGCGGCAGCTGCTTCAAGCCAACCCCATCCTGGAGGCCTTCGGCAATGCCAAGACAGTGAAGAATGACAACTTCGTCCGCTTTGAGTGTGGGCCATGGGACCGGCTGGGAGCTGGTTGGGCAAGGGCGCCGGGTCTGTGGAAAGAGAAGGCCTAGTGCCTAGACCCCTGGGTCTGAGGGGCGGAGGCTGGGGATCTGGACCCCGGGTCTGAGGGGGGAGGCTGGGGATCTGGATGTCTGTATCTGGGGAGGAGGGCTGGAAGCTTGGATCTCTGGGCCTGAGGGGTGAGGAACTGGAGTATGGACCCCTGAGTCTGAGAGAGGGAGGTCTTTTGTCTGGACCTTTGAGCCCAAGGGAGGAGGTGGGAACTGAGTAAAGAATAAGGAAATTGGGCTGGAGCCGATAGTACAGTGGGGAGGATAATTTGCCTTGACTGCGCTGACCCAGGTTCAATCCCCCAGCATCCCATAATGCATCCCCTGATCCCTGCCAGGGAGGGTTCCTGAGCACAGAGCCAGGAGTAACCCCAGGTGCTGCCCTAAAACAAAATAAAAGACTGAATAAATCCGTCTAGGCCAGGAGCAACCCCCCAAGCACAGAGCTGGGTGTGGCCCTCAAGCCAATGGAAAAAGACAAAAAGCTTTGAGCGTTGGTTGCCCCCAAGGACTCCCTGCTTGGGTCCCAGTGATGGGGTGCAGGCATGGACCCTGAGGAGCTGCTGCAGTGGGGGAGGGACCCCAGCTGGAGCCTTCCTCCCTGTTAACCCCTTCAGGGCAAGTTTATCCGCATTAACCCCGACGTGGCCGGGTACATCGTGGGAGCCAACATTGAGACCTGTATCCTTTATTGGTCCAGGGTGGGTGGACCAATCCACAGAGGCCCAGGGGCGGACACAGCGCCCCCAGGTGGCAGGGAGGCCACTGTCACTCCTAAGAGCCCAACCTGGGGCACTGAGGGCGCTGGGTCAAGGCCTGAGGATTTTGGAGGACAGGAGCCACAGTACAACTGGCAGAGCACTTGCCTTGCTCATGGCCAACCGGAATTCGATCCCCAGCACCCCATATGGTCCCCTGAAAACCTCAAGGAGTGATTCCTGGGTGTACAGCCAGGAGTAACCCCTGAGCACCACAGAATGTGACCCAAAAAGCAAGTGAAAAAAATTATTTTTGGGAACAGAGTGATAGTCCAGCGGGTAGGGCATCTGCCTTGCCCGGCCGCCTATGCCAGTGTGGGGTTCGATCCCCGGCATCCCATATGGTCTCCCGAGCACTGCCAGGAGTAATTCCTGAGCAAAGAGCCAGGAGTAACCCCCTGAGCATCGCCGGATGTGACCCAAAAAAGCAAAAAAAATTTTTTTTTGATATTATGTCATGAGAGAGTCCAGTGGAGGGGCTGGAGCAATAGTCCAGTGGGGAGGGCATTTGCCTTGCACGAAGCCAACCTGGATTCAATCCCTGGCATATCATATGGTTCCCCAAGCACCATCAGGAATAATTCCTGAGCGAAGAGCCAAGAGTAACCCCTGAGCATCACGGGTATGACCTAAAAAATGGAGAGAGAGAGAGAGAGAGAGAGAGAGAGAGAGAGAGAGAGAGAGAGAGAGCCCAGTGGCTTGAACGTGCGCCTTGCATGTAGCCAGCCAGGGTTTAGTCCACTTAGCATGCCTGAACCCTGAGCACGGAGCCAGGAGTAAGCCCTGAGTGCAGCCAGGTGTGACCTCCCACCCCTAGAGCAAACATTCACTCAGTGCCAAAGAGATAGTAAAAGGTAGAAGGCACTTGTGGTGCATGTAGCTGACCCCAGTTTGAAGTCCTGGCACCCATATGGTCTCCCGAGCACCATTGGGTGTAGCCCCAACACTCCCCAACCCCCCCCCCAAATATATGCTTCCCTCCCTAGAAGGTCATGGTGGGTGGGTATTGCTTTTTCATTTATTATAAGAACTTGATTGAAGTTTTTAACTTACAGGTTTCAGGTATGCAGACTTATAATTCAACACCTGGTTATACTGTATTTTACTTGGGTGGGTGGGTATTTGCTAGCAACACTCTGAGGTACTGCTCAGGTGCATGTTCGTGCGCCCAGCACTGTGTCCGGCCTCCTGGTCATGGTGACTTGGAGCACCACAGCAGCAGTGCCGGGGCAGGTCAGTGCAAGAGGCTGGAGTGTCAGGAGAAATACCCCCTGCTGCTCCCACTGCTGCTCGTGGCTGCTGTGGCCTGTGGCTTCTGTGGTCCATTTCATGGAGCTCCTTGCTTGGCCCCTCCTGGCCCCTCCCTCCTCTCTCTCACCTTCCTCTGAGTTGGGGGTCCCTGCAGCATCTTCCACATGCCTCCACCCTGGCGCAAAGCCGGATGATGCTGTTTTCCCCCACCGTGGCGCCCCCTGCTCTAGGCCTCCCCATCTCCTGGGGGTTTAGTTTTAGTGACATGGGGTCATTTCCAGTGGTGCTCAGGGAACCCCCATCTACTCTCTCTCTCACGGGTGAGGGTCCCCCCTGAGTTCCACTGTTACGATTGTCCTGCATATTGTGGGCATATTGTGGGTTTAGTTGAAACAGGCTGGTACCAGAGTGGTCGGTGGTCAAGCCGGTTCTGACCATCTCTTAGGGTGTCCAGAAACTGGCAGCATGTCTCAACGGGGAACTGATGGACCAGTCCCCATCCAGGGAAACTGAGGCTGGGACTCAGAGATGGCGCCATCAGGGGAGGGGCTGGTACTTCATTCCAAGTCAGCCTGGTGTGGGGCACTGGCTCTCACAGCAGCTTTCCCGCCTGCCATAGCATCCTTGCACAGGTGGGGAAACCAAGGCACAGACCATCATGATGAGCTCAGGTCCGCCATGCCAGTGTGTGGCAGCAACCGGTTTGGACTGGGAATGACTCCAGTGATTCTTTTGGGGATAGCTGTGAAGGGGAGGGAGCAACACAGGCTGCTGAAGGGGGGGGGGGGGGAGAGCCCCACTTCCACAGCCGAAGCTCCTTGACTCACTCAGACCTGCTGGAGAAGTCTCGGGCCATCCGTCAGGCCAAGGACGAGTGCAGCTTCCACATCTTCTACCAACTGTTGGGAGGTGCTGGGGAGCAGCTCAAGGGTAGGTGTGGAAGTCCCGCCCCTCTAGGGTGGGAAGAGGGGATTCAGGGGCGTGGCTTATCGCAGACTGGGAGCTTGGCTCCACAGGGCTCCAGGGGCGTGGCTTCCTTTTCTTCAGGGGGCGTGGCTTCCCATGGCTCCTAGGGTGTAGCATATAGCTTTTCCTTTGAGGGGTTGTGACTTATAGCTTGCTCTGGGATGAATTATTCCATGATGGGGGCGTGGCTTACCTCAGATTAAGGGGCGTGGCTTTATTCCTTCCTCCGGGGGCGTGGTTTACCCGTGGTATGGGGCGTGGTTTATCCCAAATTTGGGCGTGGCTTCCCTGGCCCTGCCACCCCTTCCCTTCCCCTCTTTGCCACGGGCTTGGGGTCCCTCGGCTGTGGGCTCACGCGATTCCTCCGCGCACTCTTTCTCTCCCGAAGCTACTCCCTCCGGCGGCCCCTCCGCCCCTCACGCTGGCTTGGCCACGGCTCGCGCCGCCTCGGGGGTCCCGACCGTCCTGGTGTGTGTGGCTTTGCGGCCCCCACGCGGCCACCCTCGTGCCTGAGACGCCTCCTGACTCCTGCTTCTGCTCCTGCCCGACGGTCTCCCCCTGCTCCTTTTTCTGGCTCCTTCCACTCCGGAGAGGGGGCTCCCGTTCCTGGGGTCCCTGCCGTCCCCAGCCAGCCTCCTGCACTCTGGGCCCCATACCCTGTCGCCTAGCTCTGGGCCTTTCCTGCCTCTTAGGACGAGGAGTGGGAGGTTTGCTAAGCCCCGGCGCCCTCCCCCGACCCCCTGCCTGTGGGGACAGGGGAGCCCGGTGGGAGCTCCAGTGGGGGAGCCCAGCGCCTGACTCTGACCTGCCCGCCCGCAGCCGACCTGCTCCTGGAGCCCTTCTCTCATTACCGCTTCCTCACCAACGGGCCGGCCACCACGCCGGGCCAGGACCGAGAGCTCTTCCAGGAGACGCTGGAGTCCCTGCGCGTGCTGGGCTTCACACACCGACGAGATCACCTGTGAGTCTGCTGGGTGGGGCAGGTGCGCGGCGCTCTGGTGCCAGTGGAGGGTGCAGCGAAGGATGGGTGCCGCCTCTGCCACTCCGGCTTAGGGTCAGGCTACAGTGGGGTGAAATACCCCACAGCTCACCCCTTGGTTGCTGCCGGCCTCCCCCTCTCCACAGTTTTGTGTTTTTTTGGTGGTGGCTACACCCAGCGATGCTCAGGGCTCTGCACTCAGGGATCGTCCTGGCAGTGCTGCAGGAATTATCCTGCGGACCATGTGGGATGCCGGGGATCCAACCCAGGGAGGCCACATGCACGGCAAGTGCCCACCCGCTGTGCTGTCGCTCCGGCCTGCTCTTTTCTTTCCTCAAGTTTGTGTGAACTTTTCCTCAGTCAGAGCTGCAGTTGGCATAGCACCGACTTGTCTCTGGGTTGAGAAAGACGCGCTCTGTTTCCCCCGTAGGATGCCCAGTCAGCTGTGCCAGCTGCACAGTAGGAAAATCAGGACAATAATGGTGCTTTTGTCGCATGGGATAGTTGTGTTTGCAAAACATTCTCTCTCCGGCTCCAGACTGACCTGCTGGGACTCCTGGTTGGCTCTTTGATGGCGGATGCTTTGTTTATAATATCCCGGTTGGTCTCAGGCATTCAGATTTGTGTCTGCGGGCATCTGTGTCCATTGCACGGGTGCGTTAGTGCCCAGATGCAAACTGTGTGATTAGACAGTGAACTTTGGATGGTGGATTTGTTTTTGTTTTTGTTTGTGGAACAACAAAGGGAAAGGGTCAGCCAGGAGTTATCCTGGCGCATCTGACCCAGCAACCCAGGTGCAGTGCTCAGGGATCATCCCTGGCATATCTGATCCAGCGGAGCCCGTGCTCAGAGCTACAGGGCCTAAAACTGCAGATGTCGTTATGGGCACCATGCAGTGTCAGGGGCCAGACCTGGGGCTCTCACATGCTACTGTGTGCTCGCTCCACGCTGAGCCCCGTCCCCATCCCAGCTTGGCAGCTGTTCATGGTCTCTGGGCTCTGCCTGCTGGAAGTGTGGGGTGAGCCCCTGTGCCTCCCGGGGCTTCGTCCCCAGCCACCGCCTCTGAGCCTAGGATGGTTTCAGGCCTTCTCTGCTGCATGGTCTCTGGCTGTAGCCTCCCAGCCCCGCCTCGGGTGTGCCTCTTTCCCTTTCTGTGAGGACCCCAGTGTTCCTGAGCTAGGCACCCGCCCTGCTGTCTTAACTTAGATAATTACATCTGTTTTGAAGCAGGGCCAAAGGGGGACACCACAGGGAGCCTGGGACCTCAGGGGTTTAGCCTCTTCCTGTAGCGGGGGCGGGCAGATATGCCCCCCCCAAAGGCCATCTGGAGCAGCTCCTTTTTATTTTTTCTCCCTCCATCTCCCTCCCCTGGGGCCACACCCAGAGGTGTTCAGGGTTGAATCTGGCTCTGTGCTCAGGGCTCATTCATGGTGGCCAGACTCAGAATACCCTCTGGGGTGCTGGCGATCCAACCCTGGTTGGCAGCTTGAAGGCCAGTGCCCTGTCTGCTACATGGCAGAGTTGTGTTGTTTGGTTTGTTTGTGGCTGCCTGGTGCCTCGTGGTTTAGATGAACCCGCCCTAGTGGGGGGACAGCTTGGGCTGTAATTGCCCCTCTGATCTCTGGCACTGCAGGGCCCCCCATACCCCACCACCCTGACTGCCCCTCCCGCCCCCCCTCCCCATGGCCAAGAATCCAGGCAACAAACATTGATTGACACGGGGTCTCATTTCAGACCCTCCCACACCCCTGGATTGCCCAACACTGGTTACTTAATTCAGTTCTCCTTCCTGGGAAACCAACCACCACACCCCTGCGGCCACAGTGTGTGGGGGACCTCGCCTTCGGGTCCCTCCTGGCCTCCCGGATCCACTTCACCTCAAGTGACCTCTGCGCAGCCATCCTGCTGGGTGATGGGCACAGACAGCAGGTCCAACTCTCGCCATTTCCAGCACAGCTAGGGACACGCCAGAATCCTAAGCCCTGATTAGAATCAGGCCCAAGACAGTCTGAGGGGTGACAGAGACGCTCACAGCCCCGGGCGCCAGGTTTCCCAAGGCTCTGTGGGCCGCCCCTCCTTCTAGAAATACTCTCCGTGTGGAAGGCCAGAGCTGCCTGATCCTGGGGCTGGAGCAACAGTACAGCGGGGAAGGCGCTTGCATTGCACACAGCCACCCGGGTTCAATCCTGGCATCCCATGGGGTCCCCAGAGCACGGCTGGGAGTGATTCCTGAGTGCAGAGACAGGGTGAGCCCTGAGCACTGCTGGGTATGACCCAGAAGCAAAAGCTACACACTCGCCCTTAGGGGCCAAGGCAGTTATTTCTGGCCTCTCCCAGTTCCACCGGGCACCTGCATCCTGACCCTAGCACCTCCCCCTGCCTACAGAGCAGGTGTGGGATTAATGACCTGGCGGTGCCCACAAGGTTTGCGCCTCTTTGTGTCCCAGGTACAGATTTCCTGGAAGGTTGGAGCCAAAAAGGGAAGTTAAAAGGGACTTAACAGCTAAGAACGTAGGTTCCACCTGGGCTGGAATCCTCACCAGCCACCTGAGATCCCGGTAACTTCATTCCTGGGGATGCCTCAGTTTCCCTATCTGTCAAACAGAAGTTAGCCTCAGTTTCCCTTCTGTCGAATGCTGTTGCTGTGGCTGCTAGGTTCTGGCCTTCTAGAAGGCTCCAGGCCTCTCTGAGGCAGCACTAGGGGTAGGACCTGGCTCCATACACTGCTCAGGGGGCAGGAGCGATAGCACAGCGGGTAGGACTGTACATGCAGCCTTAACACAGCCGAACCCGGTTTGATCCTGGGCACCCATCTGGTCCCCCTAAGCTCTGCCAGGAGTAATTCCTGAGTGCGGAGCCAGGAGTAACCCCGAGCATTGCTGAGCGTGACCAAAAAAGAAAAAAAATACACTGCTCAGATAAAAATAAATTATAGTCAGGCCCAAGCAATTGTACAGCAGGGAGGGTGCTAGCCTTTTTTTTTTTTTCTTTTTTTGGGTCACACCTGGCGATGCTCAGAGGTTACTCCTGGCTGTGCGCTCAGGAATTACTCCTGGCAGTGTTTGGGGGACCATATGGGGATGCCAGGGATCGAACCTGGGTTGGCTGCATGCAAGGCAAACGCCCTCCCCACTGGACTATCGCTCCGGCCCTGGGTGCTAGCCTTGCATGCAGCCAACCTCGTGTTCAATCCCCAGACCCCTAGAGTCCCCCAAAGTACCACCGGGAGTGATCCCCTGAGTACAGAGATCAGGAGTAAACCCTGAGTACTGTTGGGTGTAGCCAACAAACATAATAATAATAATAATAATAATAACAACAACAATAATAATAATTCACTTGTATCACTTCACTTGTCTTCCGTTCATCATTGATTTGCTCGAGCAGGCACCAGTAACATCTCCATAAGTCCTGTCTCATGCTAGTAGAGCCAAAGGGCATCTGCTTGTTCCAGGAACATAAAAGAGTCTCAAACCATTCCCTCAGGTCATGGGAATGAGGTCTATAATTGTTACTGGTATTTGGCATATCAAATATCAAATATGACACAGGTAGCTTGCCAGGCTCTGCCGTGCGGGTGGGATACTCTTGTAGTCACCTCTGATCTCCAGCATTTATCAGCTCTACTGCTGGTTGGAGTTCTGACGAGAGGAGTCCGGATGTGGAAAATGGCGCCCCTTATGAAGTGGGGGGGTCGTCTGGCTTGTTGCGAGGCTCTGCTGGGGTGGCGGACCAGGGCTAGAACCCACCATCCCTCCCGGCGCCTCGTGAGCAGCTGGGCACAGGAGAGCCGGTAGCAGCTCTGCCCCATGTCTGTGAGTCTCTGGATCAGCATACCTAATTATTAATATTCGTTAATAATTATATTAATAACTATTATTATTATTATTAAAATTGCCCACGTGAACCACAGGCCATGAAAACTTGAAGTTACCATAGGCTGTGGGTGTTTTTTGGGGGATTGGGCGCATCTGGGGTGCTGGCGGCTCCCCCCAGGCTCCCCCTCTCGGCCTGCTGGGAGACCCATGCGCGCAGAGGCACAACTCAGATCTCGCATGCAGTGAGACACTTGGTGCCCCAAGCCGCAGGGAGTGCTCGGACGAGCCCAGGGGGCACCCTCTGGGCGCCCGCCTGACCTTTCCCCTCTCTCTGCGACCTCAGCCATGCTGCGGATGGTCTCTGCTGTCCTCCAGTTCGGCAATATCGTGCTGAGGAGTGAACGGAACACGGACCAAGCGTCTATGCCCGAATAACACAGGTACGGCCAGCCACCCCCACCCCGCCTCTGCAGCCGCGTGCCCTGCTCCAAGTTCCTGCTTCCGGGGGTCTCCCTGAACCCTGCCCCCCCACACCTGCCAGCCCCCTCCCCCTTTCCTTTCCTCAAAAGACACTCTGCCCCTTTAAGATCAGACAGGGCGTGGCCAGGGCCAAGGTGGGGGTCGGAAGGTGGGTAAAAGGCTTTTGCCCTGCTGGCAGCTGAGCCAGGTTCCAGCCCCTGCACCCCCACTGGCCCCCAGCCCCGCAGCAGCTGGCCTTTCCCCACCTGCCATCCTCCATCTGGCCGCTGCAGCGTCGACCACCCAGTTCACCCAGTTCTGGAACAAACACTTGTGCTGTGGGAATCGTGCCCCATAATCCACCTTGCAGAGTGGCCCCTGCACCCTGGGCACCCCTGAGCCCCTAGGATCCTGTCCCGGTTTCTCCAGCACTCCAGGACAAGCCTCCCAGGAGCCCAGCCTTGGCTCATGGCTGGGATGATTTATTTATTTATTTTGCTTTTTGGGTCACAGTCGGCGATGCTCAGTTGTTACTCCTGGCTCTGCACTCAGGAATTACTCCTGGCAGTGCTTGGGGACCATATGGGATGCTGAGAGTGAACCCAGGTTGGGCGGCGTGCAAGGCAAACACCCTCTCCGCTGGACTATGGCTCCGGCCCCCATAGCTGGGATGACTTTTTGCCAGGTTTCTGATTGATCCGAACACTTCCACATGGGGCCCCTGACCCTGGTGGGAATGCGTGGGACCTCATGGTCTGTAGCCCCCCCAATGCTCGGATGTGATCTTGGTGCCTCTCGCCCCCAGCTGCACAGAAGCTCTGCCGCCTCCTGGGACTGGGGGTGACAGATTTCTCCCGGGCCCTGCTCACCCCCGCATCAAAGTTGGCCGAGATTATGTGCAAAAGGCACAGACCAAGGAGCAGGTGAGAATCCCCAGTGCCCTGTGGCTGCTGGTTTCCTCATCTGATCTGGAGGCAGATAAAAGAGAGAAGATCAGTGAATGCTTGCTGTGAGGGAGGGGTCCAGGAGGTCAAGAACCTGCTTCCTGGGGAGGGGGCATCCAATGGAGCTTCAGACTTCAGGCAGGCACAGGAAGCAGCATGTGTGAAGGGGAGCTGGGACAGTGAGGAGGTGAGCAGAGCCAGGACAGCGTGAGGCTGAAACTAGTCCAGGACGTTGGAGGGGTCATATCACTCAGGGTCTTAGGAGCCAGCGTGAGGAGGTGAGTTTTATTTAGCAGTATCAGGGGACCAATAAGGGACATTTTTAAAAATTTTTTTTTATTATACCACCGTGAAACATACAATTACAAAGGTGTTCATAATTGGTTCTTGGTAATACAGTATTCCAGCACCCATCCCTCCACCAGTGCCCCATTTCCACCACCAATGTACCCCTCCCCTCCCGCCCCCAGGCCGCCTTAATAGCAGATACCCCAGTTTCCTCTCTTTCTCTCTCTATCTCTCTCTCTGTCTCTGCATCTCTCTCCCTCTTATTTTACACATTATCTAGCCCTGCAGATATTTAGAGTTTATCACTTAAGTCTCTTTGTGTATATTCAGTGGTGAGTTTTTAATCTGCCATTACCATTTCCCATATTTAGTAAAACACTGGTATCTATTTATATCCTATTAATGAATGCAGTCATTCTATATCTGTCCTTTTCCTTCTGACTAATTTCACTCAGCATGATAGACTCCATGTCCATCCATTTGCAGGTAAATTTCATAATTTCATCTTTTCTGACAGCCGCATAGTATTCCATAGTGTAGATGAACCACAGTTTCTTTAGCCAGTCCTCTGTTCTCGGGCATTTAGGTTGTTTCCAGATTCTAGCTATAGTGAATAGCGCAGAGATGAATAAAGAAGTACAGATAGTGTTTCTGCTATGTGTTTTTCGGTCTCTAGGGTATAGTCCCAGGAGTGCTATTGCTGGATCAAATGGGAGCTCAATATCTAGCTTTCAGAGGAATGCCCATATTGTTTTCCAAAAGGGCTGGACCAGTCGGCACTCCCACCAGCAGTGGATGAGAGTCATAAGGGACATTTTTTAAAAAGTCAGTTTGTCCATTGTAAAGATTCTCATTGTGTGTAGGATATAGGTGGTAGGGGGGCAGAGGGCCACCACCAGCAATGGCCGTGGGGAGGCATTAGTAGACTCATGTGCCAGGAGCACCCCACACAGGGGTCGGAGTGATAGCCCAGCGGGTAGGGCGTTTGCCTTGCAGCGCCGGCCTGTGCCGGCCTGGGTTCGATCCCGGCATCCCATATGGTCCCCGAGCACCGCCAGGAGTTATTCCTGAGTGCAGAGCCAGGAGAAACCCCTGAGCATTGCCGGGTGTGACCCAAAAAGCAAAAAAAAAAAAAAAAGGAGCACCTCACACAGCACCTGGCACTCAGCGGGGCATCAGAGACACCTTCACGGCCACCTTCCACGGCC
>JAJIBD010011261.1:0-13504 GCA_021461705.1 Cryptotis parvus
CATTTATTTTATTTTTTTTTAAATTTTTATTTTTACAATTACAAAGATATACAGTTAAAAAGTTCATATTTGGGTTTTGGTCATACAGTGTTCCAGCACCCAACCCGCCACCAGTACCCATCTCCAACCACCAACATCTCCGTTCCCTCCCCCTCCCCAGTCCGCCTCTATGGCAGATTCTTTATTTCTTTCCCTTTCTCTCTCTCTTTCTCTTTTCCTTCCCATCCAGACTATGGATTACAGAACATACATTAAAGGGTTGTCATGTGTATCGTTTTGCCTCTATTTAATGCTCAGTTCTAGGTTGGCATTAGTACCCTCGACAATTGTTAGCACACTGTTCCATTTTCTGTCTTACCTAGCCTCTGACTCCCACACGTTTGTGATAATTTCCACCTTTGACAAGACCTCCTAAAATATATTTCACTTGACCTTGGATATTGATATTATAATATGTACATATATATTTATGTTATGCAGATAAATGCAGTCATTCTGTATCTGTTTCTCTCCTTCTGGCTAATTTCGCTCAACATAATCTTCCCCATGTCCATCCATTTATAGGCAAATTTTATAACTTAATTTTTCCTAACAGCTGCATAGTATTCCATTGTGTAGATGTACCAAAGCTTCTTTATCCAGTCATCTATTTTCGGGCACTCGGGTTGCTTCCAGATTCTGGCTATTGTGAATAATGCTGCTATGAACATCAAAGTAGGGATGATGTTTCCGCTACGTATTTTTGGTTTCCCAGAGTAGGTTCCCAGGAGTGGTATGGCTGGGTCAAATGGGAGTTCAATTTCTAGTCTTTGGAGGAATGTCCATATTGTTTTCCAGAAAGGCTGTACCAACCGACATTCCCACCAATAATGGATGAGTGTCCCCTTTTCCCCACATCCACGCCAGCACTTGTTGTTCTTGCTCTTTTGAATATGTGCCAGTCTCTGTGGTGTAAAGTGGTATCTCATTGTTGTTTTGATTTGCATCTCTCTGATGATTAGTGATGATGAGCATTTTTTCATATGTTTTTTGGCCATTCGAATTTCTTCCTTGCTGACGTTTCTGTTCATTTCTTCTCCCCATTTTTTGATGGGGTTGTTTGTTTTCTTCTTGTAAAGTTCTACCAGTGCGTGATATATCCTGGATATTAACCCCTTATCAGATGGGTATTGGGTGAATAGTCTTTCCCATTCTGTGGACTGCCTTTGTATCTTAGTCACTGTTTCTTTTGAGGTGCAGAAGCTTTTTAGTTTCATGTAGTCCCATATGTTTATGTTTTCTTCTAGTTGCTTTGTTAGTGATGTTTCACCTTTGAAGATGCCTTTAGCTTCAATGTCGTGGAGGGTTTTTCCTATATTTTCTTCAATGTACTTTATGGACTCAAGTCTGATATTGAGATCTTTAATCCATTTTGATCTGATTTTTGTGCATGGTGTTAGACACAGGTCCAAAGGTTACCTTTGATGGAGTTTCTGCTCTTCCCTGGGGCAACTTGGGTCCCCAGAGACTTAGGGGGGACACACACACACACACACACCTTTGGGGGAGATTGCAGCCATTCCCCGGAAGTGCCAATACCAGTAACATTTATTTTAGGTCATTCCCGTGACCTAATATAATGGTTTGAGGCTCTTTATGTTCCTGGAGCAAGCGCATGCCTTTGGGTTCTACTAGCATGAGACAGGACATATGGAGATATTACTGGTGCCCACTCTAGCAAATAGATGATCAACGTAAAGATAGTGATTGTGATAGTGATTTGTCTTGAATTGTATGGCTCAGATGGTGGCTAAGAGGAAAAGCAGATGGAGGTAAAACCATCAAAAACCTGAGATGTATTGAAAGTGGATGCTAAATCACAATAAATAATGTGTGAATGGCAGAGAACTAGAAGGTTTGTTGTTGAAAAGAGGTCTGTGAGTAAGGGGGAATGAATAAAGAACCACATATAAAGCACACAGCAACGTCAGGATTTTTTAAATAAATGGACATGCAGTTCAAAGGAGCAAGTGGATTTTATTTGTTTTCTTTGCTACCAAGAACACAGAGACTCTGTCCTGAAAATTCTGAGGCATGTATTTACTATTTTTTTAGTTAATGCTTCAAGGAACTAAAGATTTTGGATGAAATGTGTTTCTATGGGCCCAGACTTTTATGCTGTCTTCTCATTGATTATATTTCCTTTCGGGTCACAATTCTTCTTAAATGTATCATACAAACAAATGCTCCCTTTGAGCTCAGAGTTGCTCCTGAAATGTTACAGACGGGCTCCCTGTTCTCTATATTGGAATTAAAATTAAAAAAGAACATGAACCCCAACATAGCTATATGTCTGTGTTTTATTGGTCAAGTGACCAATAAAACTCATGGGATTCATAAGTCACTGCAAAAGCCAATCAAAGTGGAGAGAAATATTTTTCTCTGGGGACTGAAAATATTTTTTCTCTGGTGTCTTCATCTTTTGGCAATTGAAGACTAAAATTCCTTCTAAAGAAGCATATGTCTTTCGGTAATAAATCACAGGATGGCCATTAGATTATGTAAAGTTCACTGACAGATTTGTAAGGAACCTGGGTGCATAACAACCTTGGGGGAAGCAAAGACAGGCTGAACAATATTAGGTCTGGACAATGAGAACTAGACTGGTTATCATGGTTCAAGACCTCTTGAGAAATTGAGAACAAAATACTAAGATAGAATTAGATTTATAATAATCAGGAGAAAGAAGAAAAGTTATGATTTTTTTTTTTTTTTTGCTTTTTTGGGTCACACCCTGTCAGGGAACGCCGCCGGGGTCCCCGACAGTGTCGGGACAGAGGTTCTCTTCTACCTCCGAGGACGCCGGGAGAACAGATGAAAACTCACAAGTCGGTGCAGTTCCAAAAAGGCTTTTAATAGTACCAAAGCTCTTCCACAGCAATCCAATATAATGAACAAGCTCTAGCTCTGGTCTGAACTTAGACCATACAAGAGAGCCTAAGTCTCCCACCAAAGAGAGAGGATCTCACCCGAGCTGAGTTCTGCCCAGAAGAGGAGCAAAAGGCCAAAAGCCAAAAGCCGCAAGGCTGAGAAGCCAAAAGCCGAACACTTCTAAAATGGTGTAATAATATTGGGGGAGGGGGATAATTAAATCCAAAGAAAAAAGAAAGAAAACCACTGTGTTCTGGAAATCCAGAAAGTGAATCCAAGAACAGAAACTGGCCAGACTCCCACACATCAGCCTAGGGGAAAAAAAGGCATGACCTGGTCATTACTGTTCCCTTATATGAGCTGTAAGGATCAACATAATTGATGTCGGCTAAGTGAGCAGGCATCGGGAAGGGGCATGGAAGGTGGGTGGGAATATCGGGTCTCTGGTGGTGGTGGGGGGCACACTGGTGGGATTGGTGCTGAATGATGGATCTTTTCAGCAACTGTATTGTGAAAAGGTTTGTACTTTGTAAATCACAGTGTTTAAAATAAATCATTAAAAAGAATAAAATAAAAGATAAAATTTAAAAAAAAAAAAAAGACCCAAAAGGCAAAAAGGGTTAAAAAGTGAAGTGGCCTCAAGTCAGCCCCCTTATATACACCAAAGTAATCCAACCGGGAGGGGATGTCAACAAAGAACTCTAAACAGAGTGTAGTGCCACACCTTATTGCAGGTATAAACAAAGGTTATGCCAAGGACTAAGGAGATTATTCCTTATGTAAAACACTGGAGAGAGAGAGGGGGCTGATATAAAGTAATACATCTTAACTTCATGAGCTTCATGTAATCTAGATGGTACCCACAAGGTCCTTCTTATTATTATCTGCACGAGGGTGATTCTGAGTATCTTGTTCTCATGTACTGAAAGGGTCACACTCGCCTGATTAGAGCAAACTAGTATGATCCTTCCTATAGTCTTCTTATAGTCTCAGCGTAGCCAGGGTGGTAGTCTCCTGGTAAATTCTAACTGTCCCACGTTGGGTACAGTGGGTATAAAGAGGAGCTGTGCCCAATCTAGAAAACATAGAAGTCTTAGTAGATGTGTAAGTCAGAAGTTATTCAATCAAGGTGACTTCTGTAACTGCCACACCCTCTAGCAGTGTTTACATAGAAGAGAAGTCTCATTAGAATGAACCTTGACTTAAGTAGATTAAGCTGGGAGTGGGCAAAACAACAAAACTCCCAGAATAGCTAAACCTATCCTCCAACAACTCTCCCTTTTTTGTTTACAAAAATATAAAAATACAAGTATTCTAAATAATACATACAGGGGAGTGATATGGAAAAGGAACAATTCCAATTACAAGGTAATATCATATGTTGTCTCAATGTCTGAATTCATTTTGAACTGAGTAAAGTTCATAGTAAAATGTCTCTGGCTGTTTTGTCATAATAGACTACAGCCTGTATTGTCCTAAATTAGTGAGAGTCAATTTCCCATGAAGTCACATCTCTGGAACAAGGTCCGAAGAACTGATTCTGGAACAGCAGCATTGGTGAAGACAGGAATGAGTCTCGGGAGAGCAATCATCAGGGACTGGATATATTATCAGGAACACTGGATCAGGTTTCAAGAGCACTGGAACAAACATCTCAAGCACTGGAATAGGTCTCTGGAACAGCGGTACAGGCATTTCGCAAGGCATCTTCAGCAAGGGAACACTGGCACCGGTAATCATACCTATAACTTAATTTTAGGTAAGACAAAAGCACTTTTCGAGATTAATTACAAATAGAGATCATGATGGGTTTGGCAGGAAACCAAGTCTGGTATGGAGAGAAGAACATAAAGAAACTCCAACGCAGGTGAGCAGTGAGATAAGTATGAGAATTGACGAACAAAATTGAGGAGTCTAATAGGTCAGCGAAAGAGCTGATGGATCCAATTGAGAAGGCAGTAGTTTAGACATAAAATAGACACAACATTATTCACAAATATAATGGTGGCCACCACACACGCATGCACACACACAAATTGGATCGATCAGTATATTACAGCTATATATATGACCCATCTATGGTGATAAATGCTAATGAATCAAGCGCTTCATGAATATAAAGTCGGCAAAATTGATGGTGAGAGAGTGTCCATTCCTGTAGAGGGAATCTGTAGTAGCCAAGTTCTCTTCCTGTAAAATTTGTTTTTTATCTATAAACAATAAATATTAGAAAACTCATTAATTGTTAAACTGTTTTGACATAAAACGGTATTTCCAGAGTTCAGCTTTTTCCACCCTTTCTTTTTTTTTTAAGTAATAGTTTATCTCCAGTCATCACATCAATAGGCTGCAAGGCAAGATTATTATTATAAGTGAACTAAGTGTAAATGGTTTTAACAGTAGTTTGCAACGTCTTTCTGCAACTTATTTCGGAAGAATTTAGGCATTTCCTGAATCTTGGAGAACTCGAGTTTTAACAAGACATAGTGGGACCCAAAGCTTCTTGGCAGGGTTGCCATCCGTTGAAACATAGGCATATCCTTTTCCTGAAGGAGCAAAAGGCCAAAGAGCAAAAGGCCAAAAGCCAAAAGCCAAAAGCCAAAAGCCGCAGGAGCCAAAAGCTGAAGGCTGAGGAACCAAAAGGCAAAAGGTGAAGCGTGTAGGGGCCTCAAGTCAGCCCTTATATACACCAAAGTAATCCAATCGGGAGGGGCATGTCAACAAAGAACTCTAAACAGAGTGTAGTGCCACACCTTATTGCAGGTATAAACAAAGGTTATGCCAAGGACTAAGGAGATTATTCCTTATGTAAAACACTGGAGAGAGAGGTGGGGGGGCTGATATAAAAGTAATACATCTTAACTTCATGAACTTCATGTAATCTAGATGGTACCCACAAGGTCCTTCTTATTATTATCTGCACCAGGGTGATTCTGAGTATCTTGTTCTCATGTACTGAAAGGGTCACACTCGCCTGCTTAGAGCAAACTAGTATGATCCTTCCTATAGTCTTCCTATAGTCTCAACGTAGCCAGGGTGGAAGTCTCCTGGCAAATTCTAACTGCCCCACGTTGGGTGCAGTGGGTATAAAGAGGAGCTGTGCCCAATCTAGAAAACATAGAAGTCTTAGTAGATGTGTAAGTCAGAAGTTATTCAATCAAGGTGACTTCTGTAACTGCCACACCCTCTAGCAGTGTTTACATAGAAGAGAAGTCTCATTAGAATGAACCTTGACTTAAGCAAGGAGTGGGCAAAACAACAAAACTCCCAGAATAGCTAAACCTGTCCTCCAACAACTCTCCCTTTTTTGTTTACAAAAATATAAAAATACAAGTATTCTAAATAATACATACAGAGGAGTGATACAGAAAAGGAACAATTCCAATTACAAGGTAATATCAAATGTTGTCTCAATGTCTGAATTCATTTTGAACCGAGTAAAGTTCATAGTAAAATATCTCTGGCTGTTTGGTCATAACTGACTACAGTCTGTATTGTCCTAAATTAGTGAGAGTCAATTTCACATCAAGTCACGTCTCTGGAACAAGGTCCGAAGAACTGATTCTGGAATAGCAGCATTGGTGAAGACAGGAATGAGTCTCGGGAGAGCAATCATCAGGGACTGGATATATTATCAGGAACACTGGATCAGGTTTCAGGAGCACTGGAGTAAACTTCTCAAGCACTGGAATAGGTCTCTGGAACAGCGGCACAGGCATTTCGCAAAGGCATCTTCAGCAAGGAACACTGGCACCGGTAACCATACCTATAACTTAATTTTAGGTGAGACAGAAACACTTTTCGAGATAAATCACAAATATAGATTTTAGGGCTTTGGCAGGAATCCAAGAACTTGAAGAAACTCCAACACCTTGTGAAAGGAAACATTAGGAAAAACTTTTTTGCAAATTATTAAATTTTTTGTAGTGAACACTGTTTTAGGAATCTCGAGTATTGATCATTGTAGCACAAGTTTACTGCATTCACCATCTTAGCCTGTGAACAGAATCATTATGAAAACTTTTTTCATTGATTTGGCAAACTTTTTTGTAATGAGCACTGTGAACAGAGTCCAAAGCCTCGAACATCATAAAAGAAAGTTGCAGCAGCCAAGTTCTTTTCCTGTAAATCTCTGAACAAAAGCATTAAAAACTTTTTATTAGTTGTTAGCAGATTTTGATATTGATCACTATACTTGGAGTTCACCCTTTTTTCCTCCTTTTTATTATTTTTTTAAAGTTTTTTTTTAACCTGTAAACAGAACATTCGAAAACTCATTAAGTGTTAAAACCTTGACACTGAATATCATACATGGGAATCCATTTCATTTCTCTTGAAACATCAGAAAACTTCTTCATTAGTCATTTCTATACATAAAAACCTTAGAAAATTCTTACGAAATACCTTTTCCTTGAGGGTTATTCACGTACTCTCACCTTTAGACACTTCAAAGCAGCAAGGAAACATTAAGACTCTTACACATTAAGCACTTAGAAAATATATATGTATTTTTTATGGTACCTTCTTTTGGAGGGTTATTTAGGTGCCTTAACCTTTAAACTCACTCCAAGGCAGGTTTTATTTTTTTTTTTTTTTTAGAGAGAAAGGGGTTATCTCCAGCTAAAGTATCAACAGGCTGCAATGGAAGGTTATTTTTATTAAAGATGAACCAAGATCAACAGGCTGCAAAGCAAAATTATTGTTATTAAAGATGGACCATGCTCAACAGGATGCAAAGCAAGATTATCATTAACCAATCCAGGAGGTTTGAACAGCAGTTTGTAATTTAAAATTAAGACTTTATATTGAAAGAATTTAGGTGTTTTTAGACCTGTGTTCAAAGAAATTAGGTGTTTTTAGACCTGCTACCCATTTATAATTAAGTTTTACTTAGATAGGTAAATTGACTGGTTTTTTGAGTCTGCTTCAGTGTTATCCAGCGGCTCTCCTAAGACAGATTCATGGTGAATAATGTTAAAGATACCTGTATTTCATTGTTTCAACAACCGATTCTGAAAGTTTTTTGAGCACATTTAACAAATTGTCATTAGCCATAACATTTAGCATAAATCATTCGCCAAAACTATCCATTTGCCAGAAGTCATTTTCCATAAATGTCTGATCACATAACTTAATTGTCTGCAAACTTCCAGCCACGTGGGACGGAGCACAGACAAATAAAAAGTGAACAATTTAGTCTGGTTTGTCTCTATGGAGAGCTACGGTGCACATGAAGGTGGCAGGCAACTGTAGACAGAGGCTAAAGCTCTTTTCCAGCTGAATTAAATAAAGATGCCACCAAGAAATCTGACCTTTCATTTTCTCAAACCAAAGGTCTGGGAAAGCCTCTACCTTAAAATTATCAGTGTGCTCTCCAGATCTTGCACTCAGTTCCTGTTGGGAGAGGTGCAGTTTTATCACAAAAATCAAAAGAGTTAACACCAGAAAAGGCCAAAACAAAAAGTGGTCATGAGGAATGTTGCGAAGCTCCCAGAGCTTTGCTCTTTGACGATTACATTGAGAACAAGGCTTTTTTTTTTTTTTTTTTTAAAGTATTTTATTATACCACCGTGAGATATACAAATAAAAAGATATACAATTAAAAAGTTCATGTTTGGGTTTTGGTCATACAGTGTTTCAGCACCCGTCCCTCCACCAGTGCCCATCTCCCACCACCAACATCCCGGTTCCCTCCCCTTCCCCAGCCCTGCTCCATGGCAGGTTCTTTATTTCTTTCCCTTTCTCTCTCTTTCTCTTTTCCTTCCCTTCCAGACTATGGATTACAGAACATACATTAAAAGGTTGTTATGTGTATCCTTTTGCCTCTATTTAATGCTCAGTTCTAGGTTGGCATTAGTACCCTCGACTATTATTAGCACCCTGCTCCATTTTCTGTCTTACCTAAACTCTGACTCCCACACGTTTGTGATGATCTCCACCTTTGACAAGACCTCCTGATATATGTTTCACTTGACCTTGGATATTGGTATCATAATATGTACATATATATTTATGCCATGCAAATAAATGCAGACATTCTGTATCTGTCTCTCTCCTTCTTTTGAGGCCTGGACAGGCTCGGGGAATTCTGTTCCTCCCCTTGGTCCTCATCAGAGCTTGTAAGAGCTCTGGGGAAACTTTCAAACTGAGCATCCCTTTCCGTTAGAGGGGCACTTTCGCCTCGGAGGTATTAACTCCAGGCAGATTTTCGGTTTGAGAGTCAGCCTCCTCTGGATGCTTCTTTTTCTTTCTCTAGGTTATCGTCAAGCTTTAAAATCTCTTTGCTAGATTTAATTTCATGACTCTCTGAAAGACAAGCAGGAGTTACAAATGTTGAGACTACTGCTATCACCTGAAAAAGCAAATGAAGTCAGAACAAATAAAAAACTTCCGAGAAGTAACTCATTTTAACTCACGGTTCAAGTTCTCCTCCCAGCTTCAGGAAAAATTCATCAGCAACTTGGTGGGACCTTCAGAGGCCCACCCAGGGGCCGCCAGATGTCGGGGGAACTGCCGCTGGGGTCCCCGACAGTGTCAGGACAGAGGTTCTCTTCTACCTCCGAGGACGCCGGGAGAACAGATGAAAACTCACGAGTCCGGTGCAGTTCCAAAAATGGCTTTTAATAGTACAAAAGCTCCTCCACAGCACTCCAATGTAATGAACAAACTTTAGCTCTGGTCCGAACTTAGACCATATAAAAGAGCCTAAGTCTCCCACCAAAGAGAGAGGATCTCACCCAAGCTGAGTCCTACTCAGAAGGAGCAAAAGGCCAAAGAGCACAAGGCCAAAAGCCAAAAGCCAAAAGCCAAAAGCCACAGGAGCCAAAAGCTGAAGGCTGAGGAACCAAAAGGCAAAAGGTGAAGCGTGTAGGGGCCTCAGGTCAGCCCCTTATATACACCAAAGTAATCCAATCAGGAGGGGCATGTCAACAAAGAACTCTAAACAGAGTGTAGTGCCACACCTTATTGCAGGTATAAACAAAGGTTATGCTAAGGACTAAGGAGATTATTCCTTATGTAAAACACTGGAGAGAGAGAGGGGGCTGATATAAAGTAATACATCTTAACTTCATGAGCTTCATGTAATCTAGATGGTACCCACAAGGTCCTTCTTATTATTATCTGCACCAGGGTGATTCTGAGTATCTTGTTCTCATGTACTGAAAGGGTCACACTCGCCTGCTTAGAGCAAACTAGTATGATCCTTCCTATAGTCTTCTTATAGTCTCAGCGTAGCCAGGGTGGTAGTCTCCTGATAAATTCTAACTGTCCCACGTTGGGTGCAGTGGGTATAAAGAGGAGCTGTGCCCAATCTAGAAAACATAGAAGTCTTAGTAGATGTATAAGTCAGAAGTTATTCAATCAAGGTGACTTCTGTAACTGCCACACCCTCTAGCAGTGTTTACATAGAAGAGAAGTCTCATTAGAATGAACCCTGACTTAAGTAGATTAAGCTGGGAGTGGGCAAAACAACAAAACTCCCAGAATAGCTAAATCTGTCCTCCAACAGAAAACCAGCAGGACAGTTTTACTGTTCAAGAAGGGGAGATATTCACGACATTGGCAACTATTGCCCCACCTGCCTGTTGTCTATCATCTATAAGCTGTTTACAGGAGTCATCCTGAACAGGATTGGCAGAACACTAGAAGAAGGACAACCATGCAAGCAAGCTGGCTCTTGGAAAGGATTCAGCACAATCGACCATATCCACACAGTAACCAAGCTCATTGAGGTTCGTAGGGAGTACAAGATGCTACACTGTCTCCACGTTCATTGATTTAAAGAAAGCCTTTGATTCTGTGGAGACTGAAGCGGTCATCGAAGCCGTAGCCAAACAGGGTGTTCAAACCCAATACATCAAGATCCTTCATGAGCTATATTATGGATTCACCACCAGGATCTCACCATTCTACAAGGAAGTGATCATTGATGTCAAAAGAGGGTTCGACAGGGTGATACCATTTCACCAAAACTCTTCAGCGCCACCCTCGAGAACATCATGCGGTCGACAACTACACCACCTCCGCTTTGCTGATGACATCGTTCTAATGACACCAAACATTAGCCAAGCAGCACAAATGCTGGCTGATAGTAGAGCAAGTAGTGTGATTTCTTGTGTACAGCTGACCCAGGTTTGATTTCCAGCATTCCAAACGGTCCTCAGACTCTGCCAGGAGTTATTCCTGATTGTAGGGCCATGAGTAAGCCTGAGCAGTACTGTGTGTCACCCCAAAACAAAAAAGAAAAATAAGAAATTTGCAGAACTCTTTTATTCTGAGGGTTACAGGGGGATTGGTTATTCCCTGCTGAGTGTTCTGGGGTCACTTCAGTCAGTGCTCAGGGCATCATGTGATGCTTTGCACGTGCAAAGCTTGTGCTTAGCCTATATTTCTTAGTCACTGGTCAGTATGGAGGTTTTCCTAAAATAAAATTCAGCACAAATTATTTCAGGCCACATAATTGTTGCATCTCTTAATCAACTTAAGACTAAAAATGTAAAATTCTACCAAGAGCTGGTTCATCAAAAATATAAACAATATTGATAAACCCCTAGTAAGACTCAGAGAGGACAAGACAGAGAGTATCCTAATAAAACAAATCGAAAATGACAAATCTTTATCACTGAAAGTAAGCAATGTAGGTTTTTTTTAGCAAATTAATGGCATAATGGAACTACCTTAACTTACTAAGGTATTTCAATTACCCAAGTAAATATGGCATTTAATGGTCAATTCTAAGAATGAATTTCATTGTATCCAGGAATAAGACAGTGTCTACTGACCCAACTGTTATTTACCACAAAGTACAGATCTCAGTATTTCAAAATCAAAATTATAACCAGAAAATAAACAGTAAAACTGAAACTGCCATGACCACAAAATTGTTGCGTCTCTCTATCTACTTAAGACTAAAAAAGTAAAATTCTACCAAGATCTGGTTCTTCAAAAATATAAACAAAATTGATAAACCACTAGTAAGAGAAACTTGAAGTAATAGATAAATTCCTATATTTCTATAGCTTATAAGGCTGAACAGGATTTGGAATACCCGAGCAAACCTATCCCTATCAAGGAAATGAAAATGGTAATCAAAAGTCTTTCCCAAAATAAAAGCCCAAACACATATGGATTCACTAGTGCATTCTTTCAAACTTTTTAAGAGAATCTCTACTGCCAATACTTTTCAAGTTTTTTCCAGGAAATTGAAGAAACAGAAACATTCCCAAACAGTTCTATGAGGCAAATATCATGCTAATACCAAATAACATCCACTTGTCCTTCTTGGCACAGGAGTTGATCCCTACCACCTGATTTCTGGGGTAGCTGTGGACTCAGGCTGGAGCGAAGAATTGCTCTTTGCAGAAAAAAGAATGTCCAAGGACTTACCCAGGCCTTCAGGGTCTCTGTCCTATCCCACATAAAATAATTTCAGGAGTGGACTAGTGGTGAAGTAAAATCAGATTTTATTTGGAGGCTTTTGAGGAAGGGGAAGGAAGAAGAGAAATAGAGAGAGTAACACATTCAAGAGAGAGACTGGACTTCTTTAGAGGTGGATAGTGTGCCAGTACATGTATCAAAAAGGGGAGATGTGGGTGACACATATGCATAGACACCACACATGCTTGGCCATGTGGACAAAGCAGAAATGGACTTGGACAGAATATGCACATGCTTTCTTTGTTCAAGGTGACTTTTATAGGGTTTCTCCTAAGCTGCCCCATGTGGGGCTTCTAGTTAGGTAAGTGTTCATTGGTGGTTGCCAAGGACTAGAGTTGGGATTGGTCAGTGGTCTTTGAAATGTTTTTCCTTGGCCTTTGTTTCTCCTGGAGCTTCTCTAAGAAGGGATCCAGCCTTCACTGGCTCTGTTGGTGCCAAGTAAAGCCTTATCAGGCCTTAGTTCCCATGTCTCTGCAAGGTGGGCGTTTTTGCAGCCTTGGAGCTATTCGTTTTTAATACATCTCAGGAATTCCATTTCCAAGAGCTGTCTCCTATCTATCTGTCTACATTAATAGTATATGGCTTTGTTCCTTCTTTTGCATGCTGATAAAAGTACATGTTAGTTTCTGCCTTTATTAGCTACCGACCCTACTCTGGCCCAAGAGCCCTAAGCGTCAGAGTTGTTAGTGTCATACTTGGACATGGAGGGGTTGTGATGGGTGAACTTGAGGGCCTCGTGTTTGCAGGCAGGGCCTTGTCCATTAGTTATTTCTGACTTCTGTGTACAAGTGATTTGTGTAGATGAATATGTTCATCTTTACTGTGAATGTACTTATGGCTGTACCTCCACCCAGCAAAAGAGCCTATTAAGCGGCTGTGCGGTTCACCAATAAATGCTGGATTTAGAGGTGACTACAAGAGTATGCCACCTGCATGGCAGAGCCTGGCGAGCTACCCATGTCATATTTGATATGCCAAATACCAGTAACAATTATAGACCTCATTACCATGAACTGATGTAATGGTTTTAGGTTCTTTTATGTTTTTGGAGCAAGCAGATGCTCTTGGGCTCTACTAGCATGAGACAAGACATATGGAGATGTTACTGGTGCCCACTTGAGCAAATTGATGATGAGCGGGAAGACAGTGATACAGT
>JAJIBD010011262.1:0-32923 GCA_021461705.1 Cryptotis parvus
AAATCTTATACCGGAGGAAGTGCCTGGGCTTAAACAAGCATTTTATTGAGCTGCGTCTAGTAGTCAGGCAAAATATTAAGTCCTGGGGATGAAGGGAAAAGTTCAGGGCTCCTGAACTCTCAGAGTGTGGGGAGACAGAGCTGTCATCATCTGCCCACAATTGCAAGGGCTGTACATTTATAGAGGAAAGTACAGGCATAGGAAATGATGTTTGCTCCTCAGGCAAGCCATGTGAAGCTTCACACAGAAGGATTATTGGGCAGAATTTTCTGGGTAGAAATGGACAAGCCATCATTACAGGTGACAAAATGCCTGGTTTTGTTTCCAGAGACTCCTTATTTACCCACGAATGTAGACCAACGCTCTCCTTCCTTAGCAGTCCTGTCCGTACTTATTTAGATATATGACATAATGGAAATACTAGATGCGGGAGAAGAAAAAGGTCTTAACTGTGCTGTGTTTGATAGGATGATGGCTCAGTCAGTACAGAGAAGCTTTTTAAAAAAATATGAACCACAGTCATCCCTAAAAATATGGACTCTTGCTCTGCTTCCTCTCCACTGCTAGAACCTCAAATATTCTAATACACTGTTTAAACTCCTGGTCAGATGCTTTTGTTTGGAGTTAAAAGAAATTTTTTTTTTAAATCATGACTTACATGTATAGTTTTTTATTTTAGTTAGACTAGATTACAGTACAGATTTTTGCATCTCAAAGAATCGCATTCATTGTAATGGAACATAGGTCAGTTTGATGTAATCAGTAGAATGTCTGAGTTGGAGCTTTTGCCATACCAACAGAACAAAACAAAAAGCTTTCATGTGTCATGGGGAAGATTTTCTGAATTGTTTTTCTGAAGATTGTTGAAATTTTATTTAAACTGATGACTCTTTAAATAAACGAGCCATTTCTCATTTTGGTCATTTGGAAACTTTGGTCATTTCTCTTTCTTATAATCTAGTTGCTTTTCAGAATTTAGTCCAAACAATTCTACTTTGAAGATTATTGCAGTGAACAAATGACACTACTTTTTTTTTCCTGGAAAGTTTTCTATTTTGATGAGTTTTGCGAATAAATGCCTGATAATAATTTTTCCTTGTGGAAAAAAAAACTAGAGACATATCATGGGGAGAGGTATGTGATTTGATTGTTACATTTACCTCATACTAATCTCTGCTATTTAGTTTTGCATATATTAACAGCAAAATGAATCTTAAAATACTTATCATGCCTCGTTTTCCCTGCATGAAAATGTTCTAATGATTGAACAGATACTAATTTTATTTAACAAATAAACACATCTAATGGCTCTTGGTATGTTGCCTTTTTAACAGTTTTAAAAGTAGTTTTTCTGTTCCTTTTCTTTACAATACCTTCTCTTCCTTTTTTTAGAATGCATCTACAAAATCTCCTGACAGTGTTAATGGAAGTGAACCAGTGACTCCTCAGGTCTGTTTATAAATGTTAATTAAAGATAAATTAAGCAAGTAACTGTATACTGTTGTCAGTCTGTATGATTAGCATTTGATTTTCCACTGAAGCAGTGATGTCCAGATTTATGATATAATTATGTATAGTGAAGTATGCTTGGTAATTTTTTGGTTTTCTTTTCTTTATTTTTTATTTATTTATTTTATTTATTTTATATTTGATTTTTTGTTTTAAATGAAAGTAGTTCATGTGGTGCACTACTCACTTATGATATTTTTTTTAAAGAGAGGGATTCCTTATATATTTACCTGTTTATTTATCTATTTTATTCATTCATTCATTTATTCATTTTATCTTTTCATCTATCTGTCTGTCTGTCTGTCTGTCTGTCTATTTATTTTTGGGTCACACCCAGTGATGCTCAGGGGTTACTCCTGGCTCTGCACTCAGGAGTTACTCCTGGCAGTGCTCGGGGACCATCTGGGATGCTGGGGATCGAACCGGGTCGGCTGCGTGCAAGGCAACGCCCTACCCGCTGGACTATCGCTCCTGCCCCGATTTTTTTTTTTTTTACTAGTAAAAAAACTAGTAAAAATGAGAACAGCTCATTTAGAACTGTTGTCACTTAGAACAGCTTGTCTTCGACTGGAGCGATAGTACAGTGGGTAGGACGTTAGCCTTGAATGTGGCTGACCTGGGTTTGATTCCTGGGCGGTGCTCAGGGCTTACTCCTGGTTCTGTACCGGAATCACTCCTGGTGGTGCTCGGGGACCATATGGGATGCCGGGGATCGAACCCAGCTAGGTCAGTGTGTGCTATCACTCTGGCCCTTCTTACACTTTCTTTTTGGTGTTCTTTCCTATCTCCAAGATTTTTTTTTTCCTCTTTTTTTTTTTTTTTTTTTTTTTTTTTTTTTGGTCACACCTCATGGTTGCTCAGGACTGACTCCTGGCTCTGTATTGAGGGATCCCTCCTGGCAAGGTAAAAGGGACTCTATGGGATACAGTGATTGAACCCAGTTGGCTGTGTGCAAGGCATCCGCCTACCCACTGCCATCTTTCCAGCCCCTGTAAGACTTTTAAGCTGTTTTTATTGTGACTTGTAGACAGAATGGTAACTAGCGCAGCGATGGTCATCACTCATCAAGTCTGCTGACATGGTCTTATCAAAATGGACCCCTCAGGGTTACTCATCCCCCACCCCGGCCTTTTGCCCTCGTTTTTGAGGATAGTGATTTTTTTTTTTAAACTTTTTTTTTTTTGGGGGGTCACACCCAGCGAGGCTCAGGGGTTACTCCCTTGCTCTGCACTCAGGAGTTACTCCTGGCGGTGCTCAGGGGACCATACGGGATGCCGGGGATCGAACCTGGGTCGGCATAGGCCGGCCGCGTGCAAAGCAAATGCCCTACCCGCTGGGCTATCGCTCCGGCCCGAGAATAGTGATTATAAATCACTGCTCTGCAGACTCCAGGAAAGGCCTCCAGCCACACACCCCGTGTTTCCTGGTACATAGCTGGTCCGTAAAGCTGTGTTCCAGTTTCATAGGGCGGCGGTCTTCAACCTTCTCTACCCCTGCGGTCTCACCCCCTGTCCTGCTTATGGTCCACTGACCGGCCTTTAGAACCAAGGCAGCAGACCAGTGGTTTTCAGCCTTTCTACCCCTGAGGACCAGCCCAGTTTGTGGACCAGTGATCAAAGGCCTCCGATATAGATGGTTACTGCCTCCAAAGTCCCTCCGTTTGAGGGGGCCGACTCATACTTGTGGAGGACAGCCGGAAGGTCGGGGGGACTTCCCTTTCTTGCAGATGAGCAAACTGAAGGGAAGTGACTTAGTGAAGGAAATTTCCCTGCTTGGTGACAGACCAGGGCCTGCACGCCCCCGACTCCAGGCATAGCCCTTTTGTCAGGGAATAATGTATTATCATGTAAAATACCAGGAGTGTAAATCGAAGTTGTCAGAGTTTATCACAGTGCTGTCGTCACGGGAAGATGAGGAGTTGAGAATGTGGCTTCTAACCCACTGCTCTGTTGGGTCTGGTTGCAGTCAGGTGACACACAGTCTTTTGCACAGAAGCTCCAGCTCCGGGTGCCTTCCGTGGAGTCTTTGTTCCGAAGTCCCATAAAGGAATCTCTGTTCCGATCTCCTTCTAAAGAGTCTTTGGTCCGAACGTCTTCCAGAGAGTCATTGAACCGATTCGACCCTAGACGCTTCTGTGGCCTTTGATCCACCCTCTGATATGGAGAGTGAGGCCGAAGACTCACTGGGGAATTTGGACAGTCTCAGCAAAGAACAGCTGATCCAGTGGTTGCGAAGAGTGGAACGAAGGCTGAGTAACTACAAAGGAAAGTATTCTGAGGTAGGTGCATGGAGTCTTGGCCTGCACAGACTTTTCTTCTCCTTGTTCTCTGACTCTTGTTACTGTATGAAGTAAGTCCCCTGGATGGCTAAGCTCTCGATTTCCTGCATATGTGGGGCGTCTGTGGCAATGGCTAGATGTGGACCTGCAGCAATACTTCAAGATTCTTAGCGAAGTTTTGGAGGCCCCTCGCCTGTCGCCTCTTAGTTCTCATGTCCTGTGCCCCTTCCCTTCCCAGTCCCTTGCTCAGCTCTCTTGGGCCCTGTCTGGAGTTCATCGACTTCTTCCTCATGGTGCCTTTGCTCACTCTTCATGCAGTAGCTCCCAAATAAGCTCTTCTGCCAGGCATGTTCGGTTGGTACGGACTGCAGTTTTAGGTAGTCTGATTTTCTGGCATGGTTCATTCACTCTCATTTTCCTCTAATAGTTGCTTCAAAATGACCCTTTTAACTGGTAACCCCTTTGAGAATGACACTTCCTGTATGGTCAGAGGAAGAAGGATAAGTAGTGTTCTCTCTCTCTCTCTCTCTCTCTCTCTCTCTCTCTCTCTCTCTCTCTGTGTCTCTTGCTCTCTGTCTCTCTGTTTCTCTCTCTCTCTCTCTCTTTCTTTCTCTCTCTCTCATTTTTGGCCACACCTGATAATACTCAGGGCTTATTCCTGGCTTTGTGCTCAGGGTTTGCTTCTGACATGGCTTAGGGATTCTAAGGATGAAACCAAGGCAGGCAGTGCAAGGCCAGTGCCCTGCCTGCTTTAGTAGCTCTCAGCCCTGCCTTGTTTCCGTTCCCGACCTGTGTCCTGTATGAGTTGCCATCCCAGTCCTATGCAGTTAAATGATTCTTACTCAGGAAAGCCTTGCTGGACCAAGTAGGCCATGTTTGCTTCTGCCTTTTTGGTTTTGGTGCTTGTGTGGTGCTAGGGACCAGGTGGTGCTGCGCTTGAACCCGGGACTCCTGCATGCAAAACTGCTGCTCCAGTTCTTTGAGTTGTCTCAGCACTGCTGGGTTCCCCCTAAAAATAAGGGGCGTGGTAAAAACCGTCAAGAAACACTTTTTTAAACTAGAAAGTGTTGACGGAATGGGAAGAAGTGGGTTATCTGACTAAAATCTATTGACTGGAGACAGTTATAGGGAATGAAGACCAGGTATTTCATGAGTCAATCGAGGAACCAGACCGTTTTTTCCCTTAAAAAATTTTTATTCTTTGCCTTGACTTTTTTTTTTTTCTTTTGGGGGTCACACCCGGTGATGCTCAGGGGTTTCTCCTGGCTCTACACTCAGCAATTACTCTTGGCGGTGCTCGGGGGGACCATATGGGATGGCGGGGATTGAACCCGGGCGGCATGGGCCGGCTGCTTGCAAGGCAAGCGCCTTACCTGCTGGGCCATCGCTCCGGCCCTGCCTTGACTTTTTTGAAAGGTCATAAATGGCCTTGAATGTTTTGGTTTGTTTAGATTTGTTTATCTACACTAACTTACCCATGTATTTAAGTTTGGAGCTGGGAAATTTAGCATTTAAGAGTGCAAAATGTCATGCATTTTATATATAGCATCATTTAATTTTGCATCATCTCAAGTTGATGTTTAGTTCTGTTTGGTAGTGGGGATTGGAGGCTAGCAGAATTATATTTAGTAACTTGTTTCTAGTCACAGAGGCAGCAGTTGGTGTCTGGGTTTGATTCTAGGTCTTTGATTCTGGTTGTTTCTGCTCTTCAGTTCTTAGGTAGAATCATGTAGATTATCAAGGGTGAAATGAAACCACCCATAGTCTTGGTCTCTTCGTTGTCAGTGCAGAGGCTTAGGATGAAACTGTGCTGTAAGTGATGTTTGACCACGGACGATAACGTTTCTACCGCTTTCCCGTCAAGTACCAAGTGCCATTTTCTTCTCTGCTCTTTCACTGTCTGTATCACTGTCTTCCTGTTCATCATCGATTTGCTCGAGCGAGCCCCAGTAACATCTCCATATGACCTGTCTCATGCAAGTAGAGCCCAAGGGCATCTGCTTGCTCCAGGAACATAAAGAGCCTCAATCCATTCCATCAGGTCAGGGGAATGAGGTCTATAATTGTTACTGGTATTTGGCATATCAAATACAACACGGGTAGCTTGCCAGGCTCTGCCGTGCCTCTGCTCTTTAGGTTTTTTTTTTTTTTTTCCTTTTTTGGGTCACATCCAGCAATGCTCAGGGGTTATTTCTGACTCTTCACTCAGGAGTTACTTCTGGCAGTACTTGGGGACCATAAGGGAGGCCAGGGAATTGAACCTGGATTGGCCACATGGGAGGCAAATGACCACCCCTCTGGACTATCGCTCCGGCCCCTGCTCTCTCTGTTAAGGGAGAGTTTCTTTTCTTTTTCTATTCTTGTTTCTACATTTGCTTTCTACTGCTGCTTGTCCTGACTCAAGACATCAATGAGGCCACTGAGAACATAACCACCGTCCAAGGAAAACCTCCTGGCTCAGAGTTGGGGGCAGGGGGTGTTTTCTCCTTTCTCCTAAAGCTTTCTCAAATGGACTCTTTTGAGTCCACTAGGTATCTTAAAGAATCTCCAAATAATTCATTTGAGCCATATGCTTAGCCTTCACAAGAGTAATGCTATAACATTTACATGTCTAAAAATATTTGTTAGTGTCTGGAGCGATATTACAGGGGTTACAGTACATGTAGCTGACCTTGGTTTGATCTCTGACACCACATATTGTCCCCTGAGCCCCAGCAGGAGTGATCCCTGAGCACAGGGTCAGGAGCAAGGCCTGATCACCAGGTGTGACCCCAAACTATGCACCCACCTTCCCCCATTTTTGTTGTCGTTAACCTTTAATTAACATCCTAGCAAATGGTATTGGAATGTTTAAATATCCTATATGTCAGGTTTAAAGGATTTCGTTTCTCTTTTAGGATCTGAATGACCAGTTTTCATTCATTGATTATGAATTCCTCTCTCTCTTTCTCTCTCTCTTTCTTTCTCTCTTTCTCTCTCTCTTCTCTCTCTCTTTCTCTCTTTCTTTTTTCTTTCTTTCTTTCTTTCTTTCTTTCTTTCTTTCTTTCTTTCTTTCTTTCTTTCTTTCTTTCTTTCTTTCTTTCTTTCTTTTCTTTCTTTCTTTCTTTCTTTCTTTCTTTCTTTCTTTCTTTCTTTCTCTTTCTTTTTTTTTTCTTTCTTTCTTTCTTTCTTTCTTTCGCTTTTTGGGGTCATATCTGGCGACGCTCAGGGGTTACTCCTGGCTCTGCACTCAGGAATTACTCCTGGTGGTGCTCAGGGGACCATATGGGATGCCGGGGATCGAACCCGGGCCGGCATAGGCTGGCCGCGTGATAGGCAAACTCCCTATCCTTCCTTCCTTCCTTCCTTCCTTCCTTCCTTCCTTCCTTCCTTCCTTCCTTTCCTTCCTTCCTCCCTCCCTCCCTCCCTCCCTCCCTTCCTTCCTTCCGTCTTTTTGGGCCACATCCAGAGATGCTCAGGGGTTACTCCTGGCTCTGCACTCAGGAATTAACTCCTGATGGTGCTGGGGGATCATATAGGATGTTGGGGATCGAACCTGGGTCGACTGCGTGTAAGGCAAACGCCCTACCCACTGTACTATAGTTTCAGTCCCTAAAAACACACATTTCTAAGTCTACTCCATCCCATCCGGTTTTCATTTTTATGTGTTAATTTTGTGTTAGACCAAAGAATTTCTATTTCTAGCAAGCTTCTGGGTCATGTTGCTGATGGTACTGGTCTGTCCCTATAATTTTGACTAGCTGCTTACTTTAGTCAAAGTGGTTCTAATTCCATTTGCGATTTAAATATTAAAATGCAAAGAAATATTAAAATATCAAAGATAAAGACAAATAGAAACCTACCATCCTTGTTTATAGTGTTCATACATTTTAGTTTTGAGATGTATTTCTTTTATTTTGTTCCAATTCCCTTTGCATCTAATTAGATTTAATTCTCTATAAAAGGATTCACATTTATTTTCTTTTTGTTCTTTTTTTTTTTTTTTTTTTTTTGCTTTTTGGGTCACACCCGGCAGTGCTCAGGGGTTTCTCCTGAGTCTGCACTCAGGAATTACTCCTGGCGGTACTCGGGGGACCATATGGGATGCCGGGGGATCGAACCCAGGCCGGCACAGGCCGGCCGTGCAAGGCAAACGCCCTACCCGCTGGGCTATCGCTCCGGCCCACATTTATTTTCTTTTTGATATCTTTAGTAAGATGTTTTAGTAGAGTTTACGTAGGAGTGAATGTTGTACTTACATTTTTTTCCCTTTATTTTAGCTTGTTACAGCTTATCAAAATCTGCAGAGAGAGAAGAAAAAACTACATGTAAGTTGTCTGATACTGACTTATAATTTTAAAAAGTAGAATCTTATAATGAAATAGTTCTGCTTCGCAAGAAAATTCTCCACTTGATACATATTTAACCTATTAAATCATTGCTGGGTATTTGAAAAGAATTAGAAATCCCTGAAGTTTCTCCTTTAGTAGGGATTGACTTCCTGAGGCTTTGAATCCCTGCAGTGTCTTAATTTCAAATTGAAGAGGATGCTGGGGCTGGAGAGAGAGTATGTTGGGTGGGGAGCTTGCCTTGCGTGTGTCCCGTCGGGGCTAGCCCTGGCACCTTGTGGTCCCTCAAGCATTGTCTCTAGTTTTCCCTGAGTGCGGAGCCAGGAGTAAGCCCTGAGCACTGCAGGATGTGGCACACAAGCTAAAGTACAGAACAAAGCAAAACATTGAAGATATGCTTGTCTCCTCTAAGTATGTGGAAGTGTCGGTGTTTCGGATTACGTGCTGTACAACAGCTTTAGTGATGAAGATATAAACAACCACTGACAGTTTCCATTCTTTTTAACACCTACAGAGACTTATCATTGTTTAAGGGTCCAAATCTAAGCAACCCACGCTTCTCTCTCTCTTGGCTGCTGCTTAAGGAAATTCTTGGTTAAGCATATGACGAGCAGAAGCCGCAGTAACGGGCTTTACCTCGGTGGCTCCATTATGTGATCCCATTTGTGGCCAGAAGCCTGATGCCAGGTTTCGCAGGTGATGTCAGAAGTAAGGGAAATCCCACTCCCGCTCAGGTGGAGCCTGAGCCTTGCGGTGTTCCTCACAGACTCGCTCATCCTTTCAGTTAGAGTTACTTAGAAAAGCACTTTGGTTTGCCACGTTTAAGGACACTATGTAATCAGAAGTTGTCTATAGAATTAATTTTATGAACTAATTTGGTTTGGTAAAATGAATTCCCCTTGTATAAATAACTACTGATATGCCCTGGCCAGAGTTAGGCTGTAGCAGGTAGGAGCTTGCCCTGCGTGTCCGCTGGCCCCCTGACGGCCTCTCCTGGAGCAGTCCCTGGTGCGGGCCAGGGGTCAGCCCTGAGTACCGCTGGGTGTGGGCCCAAACCCCAACATTTGAATATGCTGCACATTTGAATCTTCATTAAGCAGTGTTGTTAGCTTTTTAGCTTTGGTTTGAATATAATCATTTTAGATTAGTAACCTTAATTTTTTTATTGTTGGTTTCACTATCACTATCACTATCACTATCCTCCCATTGATCATCAATTTGCTCGAACGGGCACCAGTAACATCTCCATATGTCCTGTCTCATGCTAGTAGAGCCCAAGGGCAGCTGCTCACCCAGGAACATAAAGAGCCTCAAACCATTATATTAGGTCATGGGAATGAGCTAATATAATTGTTACTGGTATTTGGCATATCAAATACAACATGGGCAGCTTGCCAGGCTTGCCGTGCAGGTGGCATACTCTTGTAGTCACCTCTAAATATAGCATTTATAGATGAACCGCCGCGAGACGGGCTGTGATAGGCTGTTGCTGGGTGGAGTTCTGACGAGAGGGAAGTCTGGATGTGGAAAATGGAGGCCTGATGGAGTGGGGGGGTCATCTGGCTTGTTGTGTGGCTCTGCTGGGGTGGCGGGCCAGGGCTAGAACCTGCCATCCCTCCCGGGCGCCTCGTGAGCGGCTGGGCACAGGGAGAGCAAGTAGCATCTCTGCCCCATGTCTGTAAGTCTCTGGATCAGCATACCTGGGCCGTATTGAAAAAAAAAAGTGATCTAATAATGTGAACATTAGATTTTTTTTTTTGGGTCACTCTGGTGATGCTCAGGGGTTACTCCTGGTTCTGCACTTGGGAATTATTCCAGGTGGTGCTCGGGAGACCATAAGGGCTCCTGGGGATCGAACCAGGTCAGCCGTGTGTAAGGCAAATACCCTACAGGTCGGCCGTGTAAGGCAAATACCCTACCTGCTGAACTATCACTCCAGCCCAGATTCTTATAAATAATTTTTAGTGCTTGGTAATATTTTATTAAGTATGAGTTATGTTGAAGGGGATAAACTATAATTTATTCCACTGTATTGTTAACATTCCATAAATCTAATCTCAAAAAGTCATTTTGTTCCTAAGTTCCCTCGCACCTTGCTTCTTTCCTTGAATTGTAGATTATTTCTAGTAGTATGAAGTTTTACCACAAGGTGGCGGTAGAGAATCGTGTCATATAGTCCCAGATTTAAAGGGCTTAAGAGATCATATTTTAATGATTTGTACTCTCTCTATTCTGCGTATATAGACAAGGTGGTATGGCCCAAAAAGTTCTTTCCAAAATAGGCAGATGAAATTAAAATGGCAGTTACTACTGATCCTTTATTTGTGCGTGTGGTAGATGGGCGCTGACCTGGTTACTGACACATCTAGCTGGTTGTACCCCAAATCATTTTTATTATGTTGCAGACTGTATATCTCATGGTGTTATAATAAAGAAATAAAATAAGAAATAAATAAAATAAAAATTTCTGTGCCACATTGGTGGTGGGACTAGTGTTGGAATATTGAATACCTGAAACAACTGTATTGTGAACAGCTTTGTAAGTCATGGTGTTAAATAAACTTAAAAAAATTGAAATAAAAATTTTGCCCCAATGTTTCAGAACTCAACGAACTGTTGAGAATTCTTTAGTTTCCCAAAATAATGGGGATTTGCAGTTTCTTGTCATCCTATATTGATTTCTGATTTTTTGTTTTTGTTTTTAAAGGGTATATTAAGTCAGAGTCAGGACAAAGCACTGCGGAGAGTTGCAGAATTGGAGAGAGGTAAGTTCTTGTTAGGCTTTTGAGAACGGTGATTAAATTTCTCACTTGTCAGAACTGCTTTATGTGGTTTGAGAGTTTCATATACCTTTCTTCCTTAATTGTAATACTGAGTCTGCAAGATCAAGGATTGATTCTTGGGTTTTTTCTTGTTTAAGTGGTTTTCCTGGATGCATGTGTTAGAATCAGTGAGGCAAGAGAATATCTCTTAACTACAAGAATGCAGTCGGCAGCACCTTGAAGGCTGGCCTGCTTTTCTCTCCTGCCGCTCACTCTTCTAAGAGTGGAATTTGTGCTCAAGGTGCTTGTGCAGGCCAGAGACTCCTATAAAAAAAACACCCATGTGACACGTCACTGCTGGCTCTTAGTAAATAGGAGCTTCTCTTTGTAAATGGTACTTTTTCTCTTACCTAAGTTAAGAAACAGGCCTCTAAGTGGGAAATAAGAACGGCCTGACCACGTGGTAGGCCTCAGCCTAGCTCATCTCCTCAGTGGCCAGCACCGAGGGCCCTGGGAAATGGAGAGACGTGGCGAGGCAGGCTCAGCTGGTGTGGCTGTGAGAGGACGACACGCCAGTCCTTTAGGGAGATTCTGAGCACCATGGATGCTGCTGTTTGGATGTGCAGCTCTTCGTCGCCTCCTTCCTGGGGAGGGCAGAGGTGCCTGCAGAGTAAGACTGTGCAGAACGCCTGCCTGGACATTTTAGCTCAAATCCTCATTGGATTCGACTTTATCTTCCTTTCCTAGGACATACTTATCGGAGCCAGAGATGGATGTGTTTTAGTTCTTTTCTATTATTTGCCTACTTGCATTAACTTTCTGTTGCTGCTGCCGCTATAAACTACAACAGTTCAGTGGCTTTTAAAGCAACACAACAGTATTATCTCAGAAGTTTGACAAGATCTCACTGTCCTAAACTCAAGGCATCCTTAAAACTATGTTCTTTTCCCAGACTCCAGGAGAGACCCTGTTTCCTTTCCCTGTCCGGCTCCTTGAGGCTGCTGCGTCCCCTCCTTGGTCTCGCGGCCTCCGCCTCTGTCTTCGGGATGAGGACTGTTGCATTGTTGTTGTTTTTTTTAGATCACACCTGGCAATGCTCAGGCGTTACTCCTGGCAGTGCTCAGGGGACCATCTGGGATGGCGGGGAATCAAACCCGGTCGACTGCATGCAAGGCAGACGCCCTACCCGCTGTGCTGTCGCCCGGTCCCTAGCACTGTTGCATCTCTGAGCTTTCTCTCAGTCATTCCTTTCACCAGTTGGGAAAAGTCCTCTGGTTGTCAGGACTCATGTGGGTGGATTGGCCCATCACGTAATCCAGATATTCTTCCTTTCTCAAGGTTCCTAACTTAACCAGTTCTGTACATTTTTGTAATAAGCTCATTGGGTCGAGTGTCTTAACTAGCTTTTTCAAGAAAGAGTATTGAAATAAGGAGCCCGATTCTTTTTGTTAAGTTTCTATGAAAGTTTTTAATTAAATAAAATAAATGAGGAGCAACATTTTGAGAATAATGTACAGTTATTTAGATGGAAAGAATAAAGATCTAAGAACAACTTTCCGCATTGGCCCTTAGTTTCTTATTTCACTGTGGCAGATAGAAGCTATGCTCTGGATGCGCCGTGAAGACCCACATTTAGAGGCTACCGCTGAGGAGGGTGTCACACCAGTCTTTTGTGAGAGGAACATTATCTTGTTCTTTAGAGGCCCTGGACAGGGCCGTGGTGTACTGAGAATTAGTAACTTTGATGCAGTTAAACAAGAAGTAGCTCATAAGTCCTTGAAAATATTACGTGAGCAGAATTTCCCATCAAATGTGAGGAGTGGGTTACAATCAGAGGAAGGAATGAAATTAGGTAAAAGTCTCTAGAAAATCGTGGAGAGAAATTTTTAGAAAGCCACAGAGCTCTAAGCCCATGTTTTACAACCCTTTCCTGCCTGTGGCCCCTTTAGCCTTGTTTCCTTCCTGTGACCTCTTTGATCTGTTGGTTGACCCCTAGTTTGTGTGCTGTGGTGTACCCCATGATGTGGTTCTCACCTGTGAGCCCTTGGGACTCTCCTTGGGGACCACAGGAAGCCAGATGGCCCCGACTAAGAAACACTGATCTAGACGGTGTTTAGATGAATGATACACATTGATGGGGATATGAATGTGGGGGGAGGGAGAGAGAGAGAGGAGAGGAGAGAGAGAACAGAGGAGAGAGAGAAGAGAGAGAGAAGAGAGAGGGAGACAGAAGAGAGAAGAGAGAGGAGAGAGGAGAGAGAAGAGAGAGAGGAGAGAGGAGAGAGGAGAGAGGAAAGAGAGAAGAGAGAGGAGAGGAGAGAGAAGAGAGGAGAGAGAGGAAAGAGAGAAGAGAGAGGAGAGGAGAGAGAGGAAAGAGAGAAGAGAGAGGAGAGAGAGAGAGAAGAGAGAGAGGAGAGAGGAAAGAGAGAAGAGAGAGGAGAGGAGAGAGAAGAGAGAGAGAAGAGAGGAGAGAGGAAAGAGAGAAGAGAGAGGAGAGGAGAGAGAAGAGAGAGAGAAGAGAGAGAGGAGAGAGGAGAGAGTAGAGAGGAGAGAGAGGAAAGAGAGAAGAGAGGAGAGAGAGAGAGAGAAGAGAGAGAGAGGGCGGGAGAGAGATGTTTTAGAGAAAGCCATAAAAGAATTTGGCTGTATGTGGGATCAGCAACACGTAAATGTGACTGAATATTTTGAGCCTAGGGAAGTACTAGGGGTTGGGCTGGGACATGGGTGTTACAGGTGTCACTCTTTAGCATTCTATGGAGATCGCTAAGGAGAAGTCAGGAGGGAGAGATGTTGGCAGAATCCACGAACGGCATCGAAGAAGCTGAAAGAGACAGGTCGTGGGGAGCAGGGCCTTCAGACTCCCCTGTGACTGGTGTAGTAGATAAAGGTGACTGGTTTCCTTAGAAGCTCATTCATTAACGAGAGAAAGCAGCGTTTTGACTGAATCAGAAACTTCTCACTCTTTGCTGATCAGCTAGTTCAGCCTCTTCATTTTCAGCCAAGGAAGCTTCTGATTTTGCTTCTAACGGGTTCATGTATGGGGTACAGGAAGACTCGGCTTTTCATTTACTATATAATGGTTAGTTTCAGGTCAAGTGCAGAGCACAAGGAGTGAGATGTCTGAACATAGAAAACAAGAATGAAATTTTACTTTTACCTAGGTAATTAGTTTTTAAATATTCTTGCCAACTCAGCAGTCATCATAGCTATAGAAGTAACCTTTACTTTTAGGTTCTTTAGGGAACAAAATTGTTATAAATAATTTCATATTTTTCTTAAAAAGCAGAGTAAAATAGTTTTATTTAAAGAAATGTAATAGAGAAATGTGAGTGGGGGAGAGAGAAAGGGAGAGAGGGGAGGAGGGAAAGGGGAGGGTTAAGCGGGTAGGAGGGAGGGGAGGGAGAACGTGAACGTGGTGAGCGTGGTGAGCGCGGCTCTGCAGAAGGGAAGAAAGCCGTTATTGTGCTAAAAGGTGAGCTTCTCCTGTTGCTGATGTTGGGAGAGCAAGGCAAATCTGAGTTGATCACTTTTTTTTTTAAACTTTGAAAGCTTCAGGTTTGTATTTTGCCTTGAACATTCTCTGTACATTTATTTTGTTTAGGAACTCCAGATGGATCAGCAAGCAAAGAAACATCTCCAGGAGGAGTTTGATGCATCATTAGAGGAAAAAGATCAGTATATCAGTGTCCTCCAGACTCAGGTAAAAGATGAAAAGAAAAATAAAGGGGAGTCGTTGGTGTTTTAAGCTGCTCCACATGTTAAGAAAAAATAGCATTTTCTTACATTTTTTTTGCTTTTCTTCAGTTTTAGGATCAGTATTTGATTGACTGTTAGTCGACTGTGTCATTGAAAACAGCAGAATTTTTTGTACTAGGAGTAAACTTCATATTTTAAAAATTTTCCACCAGTTTAAAAAATGGATAGTTTATCATGTTGTAAATTACTAATGCCATTGTTTCTACCTATTTTTTTCTAATGAGGTAAATGAATTTTAGGTTTCTCTGCTGAAACAAAGGTTACGAAATGGTCCTATGAGTATGGCTTTGCCGACACCACTCCCCAGGCAGAAGCTCATGTTGACGATGTCCCCAAGGAGACCCCCGAGAGCGAAGAAGAGCAGCCGGCAGGTGAGTTGCTTTTGTGAGAGATGAATGAAAAACACAAGGAGAGTGTTGAGAGATTGTTGGAGCATGGAGTGGGAATAAAAGTAAAGCATCATGATCCCAACAGTTCCATAAAGGGTTTTTGTTTTGGTTCTTATTTTTATTCAGGAGAAAGCAACTAATAAGGTATTAGAAGACTTTAAAGCCTGTGAGCATTGCCATGCATATTTTTATTGTCATGAAATTGATATATACTGCTTCATTGATTGCAGCAGCTTGATTTCATATAGCTGGGTCAGTTTCACTCAGAACAAAAGAATGCATGAATTATAAACTATAAAAAACTTTTGTAATTGTTATTTTAAAGTTTGTTTGTTTGTTTTACTTTTTGGGTCATACCCGGCGATGCTCAGGGGTTACTCCTGGCTCTTTGCTCAGGGGACCATATGGGATGCCGGGATCGAACCCGACTGGCACAGGCTGGCCGTGTGCAACGCAAACGCCCTACCCCTGGGCTATCGCTCTGGCCCCCGTTATTTTAAAGTTTTAAGTAAGTTTCGTGATGTGTTTCTATATCCCAAAGTACTATATTTGACTTATTGTTGGATATCTAACTGGGAAAAGAAAGAACAGCTGAGTTTCATCTTGAAATTTAATCATAGCGTGGGGTTGGAGGGATAGTACAGTGGGCTCAGCACCTGCCTTATACCTGGCTGACCTGCCTTCAATCCCCGGCATCCCATATGGTCCCCCGAGCCCACCAGGAGTAATTTCTGAGTGCAGAACGAGGAGTAATCCCTTAGTAGCATCAGGTGTGACCCCAGAACTAAAACAAAACTTCAATTATAGCCTTACTTATTGTTTTAACCTTTGAGATACATCTTAAGTATTTACTTCTACGTATTAAGATTTCTATTTCTGGTTTGCTCTCTCAGAGAGGGTGATGATTAATTATAACCCATCCAGAGTATACTTCCATCTGAGAGACTACCCTGAAATTCCCTTGTCGGATTTGCAGACGTTACCCTCAGTACAAGGAGATGGAGAAATCTGCGCCGGAACCAGAAAACACCTCAGGAAGAGATCAGATGGTTGGGATGGGAGTGATAGGACAGTGGGTAGGGTGCTTGCCTTGCATGTGGCTGACCTGGCTTGGATCATCAGCATCCCGTATGGTCCCCCAAGCCCACCAGGAGTGATCCCTGAGCACAGAGCCAGGAGCAAACCTTGAGCACTTCTGAGTGCTCAAACTAGAAAAAAAAAATGTGTGGTTGGAATGAATACAGCCTGTGCCACACACGAAATGATGTTCTGGTCAACAGCAGGCTATGATAATGGTAGGAACCACCGAATATGACTGGGGTTGTGCGCCATCTGTGTTTTGTGTAAGTTTACTGTTTTGAGACTCACACAGTGACATTTCTCAGCATATCGCTGTTCTTAAGTGGCACATGACTATACTTTACTCATTTTTCTGAGACAGATGCTGAAACAGTTGCATATTTGAATTCATGAGGTGGCCCTCTATTTTTCAGAAAGGATGGATTGAGTTAATGTTAGTTGACTAGTGAGTGTTTTATGCCGCTGGGGTAGGACCGAATCACAGAAAAGGTGAATGCAATATTATACCTCTTCAGATAAAGATCAGACAAAGAGCCTAGGTTGGAAGATTCCTTGTGTAGTTGATGTGGTTCAAAGTGAAGTGGAGATCTGAGATAAGAATACTCACTTGCTCGAGAGGTAGTACAGGTTAAGGAGCCTGCCTTATATGTAGCCAACCTTGATTTGATCCCTGGCACTGTATATGGTCCCCTGAACATAGAGCCAGGAGCAAAACCCAGAGCACCACTGCTGTGACTCAACAGACAGGAAAACAGAACAGAGAGATGTATTGAATATATGTGTGCATAGATTATAGACCTACCTATTGCACAGGAGCTAAGACTTGCCTTGCCTGGAATCCCTGTTTCAATCCCTGGCATTACATATGGTCCTTAAAGCACCACCTAAACACAGAGCCTGAACGCACAGCTAGAAGTAGCCCCTGAGCATCTTCGGGTGTGACCCCCCCAACCCCAGCAAAAGAAAAGAATTCTCTTTGTTCTAAAAAATTAACTGTTCCTAGGAGCCCTTATGTATTTTACTGACGGCACCTGCCCATGCTGCTCTGTTGTTAATAGCAGAAGATGGAGCTTCTGCTAAAACACTGGAAGCACTTCAGCAAAGAGTTAAACGCCAAGAGAATCTGTTGCAGCGGTGTAAGAAGACAGTCCAGTCTCACAAGGAGCAGTGCACACTGTTAACCAGCGAAAAGGGAAGCCCTGCAGGAGCAGCTAGAGGAACGCCTTCAAGAACTAGAAAAGATGAAGGTAGAAGAGCAGACGGGCTTGGGTTTAACGCTGCCCTAAAGCTAGATCCGTAGGCCCCTGTGGCCTTCTCCTGGATAAACCCCTTCCCGTAGTGGAATGAGGGCCCCATGTGCCCCTGACTCCATAGACATTCCCACACTTTTGAGATGCCATATGTACTTTTCTCCCTTGAGAGATATCCAAGTTAGATGGAATGCATAGAGTTCTCATACGAGGAGAAGCATTATTAGAGATGGCAATGAATTTTTAAAATTTTTTAGGAGCTTCATATGGCTGAGAAGACTAAACTTATCACTCAGTTGCGAGATGCAAAGAACTTAATTGAACAGCTTGAACAAGATAAGGTAAAAAAAAAACCTCAAATTTGTGATACTAAGATTTGTTAGGAGATAAAAATTCACTTTTTAGAAGCAGTTGATTTCTGCATTTCAAAAAAGCAACTGCTTCCATGAATACTGTTTTGTTTTTATTTCTAGATTTAGATCACTATTAGTTTTCATTGTGTGTCATGTGAAGCTGATTTTCTGTAATTTCTGGAATTCAGTGAACATTTTAATTTATATGTTAGAGTAACGATTGCAAAGGAACTTTTGCAATGGTTTAGTTAGCTTTTAGAGAAGTTATTCAAAAATTAAGACATTACCAAATGTGAGTGATAGAAGTTCATGTCTTTGAGAGAGAGCAGAAATACATGACTTTCAGAGATACTGCCTTACAAGAAAAGAATTTGTTTTAGTATAAATAAATCTCTGTAGCAAAATTTTGGAATGAATCAGTGAGATTGGCAGTCGAATTGAAGCGGTATCTCTAACTGTAGAAGCAAAACAACTGGCCAATACACGGGCATGGAGTTAGACTCTGGCCTTGCGGCCCTAATCCGAGGATCCTTTTTCAGAACACAGTTGCCGGTTAGTGAATAGACCATCTACCACTTTTTTAAAATAGGTAACTGTAGCGATTTTAAGAGGCCATGCAGTAAAGAGCATGTCAGAGCTGTTCTACTCTTAAAAATGTGTTTGTTGGTAAGGAGCACGAGAGAGAGAGTGTAGTGGGTAAGATGCTTGTCTTGCATGTGGCCAACCTGGCACTACATATTGTGCCCCCGAGTACTGACAGAGAATCTCTGAGCACAGCAGGAGTAAGCCCTGACACAGCCAGATGTCGCCCCACACCACTCCTCTCTCCCCTAAAAAATGGTATGAGTGATTTTTTTTTCATTTCACGCCATCTTTTGCTAGATTATCCCCATAAACTTCATAGGAAAACCCCAAAAAATTCCTAGGAAAAACTTATACACAAGTAGAAAGCATAAAAAAAATTCACTGTCTATCACTATATCACTGTCTTCCCGTAGATTATCGATTTGCTCGAGCGGGCACCAGTAACACTTAATACGCCCTGTCACATGCGAGATAGCCCAAGGGCATCTGTCCGCTCCAGGAACATAAAGAGTCTCAAACCATTCCATCAAGTCATGGGAATGAGGTCTATAATTGATTTGTGCTGATTAAAAAATATATAAAAAAATTAATTCTTGTAAACTTATCACACAACTCCAACAGTTGATATATATTGACTAGTTTTCTTTAACTATAAATTCCCAACCTCCATTATTCTCAATGAATTGAAGGTCCTGAAGGATGCTTAGTCCATAGTATTTTAATGTATATTTAAAATGAAAGGCTATTTATTCTGAAATTAAAGCTACACTAATAGGATCACATCTGAAAATTTAGTAAATTTAGTAAATTTTAGTTGTTGTTGATTTAGCTTTTGGATTACACCCAGCACTGTTCAAGGGTTACTCCTGTCTCTGCAGTCAGGAATTACTCCTGACAGGCTTGGGAGACTATATGGGATGGTAGGGATCAAACTTGGGTCAACTGTGTGCAAAACAAGTGCCTTACCCACTGTACTATCTCTGTGGCTCAGTAATTTCTTAGTTTTATCAACTGCCTGTTTCTGTTTTCTTCAACATTGTACCTGTTGACCTCTCGAGATAGAGCCCACATACCAGCTGTTTAAGCCACAGTGGAAGATCAGTGGTTTTCAGCCTTACCTTTGCTTGTGGGTCAAAGACCACTGGTTTAGTTGGTTTCAGATTTCCCCTTTTTTTCCTTTTGGGTCACACCTGGCAATGCTCAGGGTTTCTCCTGGCTCTGCACTCAGGAATTACTCCTGGCGGTGCTCGGGGACCATATGGGATGTCAGAGATCGAACCCGGCCAGCACAGGCCGGCCGCATGTAAGGCAAACACCCTACCCATTAGGCTATCGCTCCGCCCCTCAGATTTCCCCTCTTGTCACATATATTCTTTTCCTATTTTAGTGAGTTATGATCCAAATAAAGTTGTGGGTTTTTTTTGTTTTTTTTTTTTTGCTTTTTGGGTCACACCTGGCTATGCTCAGGGGTTACTCCTGGCTCTGCACTCAGTAATTACTCCTGGCGGTGCTTGGGGGACCATATGGGATGCCGGGATCGAACCCGGCCAGCACAGGCCGGCCGCTGTAAGGCAAACGCCCTACCCGCTGGGCTATCACTCTGACCCCAAAGGTGCTGGTAATTAAAGCTAGAGCTTTACACGTGCTGGGCAAATGATCTGTCTCTGAATTATATCCCTGACTCTGTCCTAAGGTCTTATCTTTTAAGAGATATTTTGTCAGGGAGTCCAAAAATTTCATTCCAATTTTTTGGGTAATTGCAAATGACTTATAGGTAGTTGCAAATGACCTATAAGATCAATTATAGAACTTACTCCCAAGACCTGATAGAATGGTTGGTGCCCTTGGGCTCTACTTGCATGAGACAGGTCATATGGAGATGTTACTGGTGCCCACTTGAGCAAATTGATGATGAACGGGAAGACAGTGACAGACAGTGCAAATGACTGATTACATGTATAATATTTGATGATCTTTTTTCCCCTCTCAATGATCTTCATTTCTTGGGTAGATCATCCAGAGAATGGAAAGACAGTAGCAGTGAACAAATAGGAGGAATGAGGAACAAATAGTAAGTGGAGTAGTGGATGAGATCACAGCTACCAGCAGGGGAAAGAGGAAAGTCAGGTACACTGTGCACACTTCTGACCCACTGTTGAGGAGGCAGCCACAGTCTTATGCTCCCAGCACCTCCAGAGCCTTCCTTGGTGATAGCACACATCAGTGCTTGTGTCTCCGCCTGGGGCTCTGGGCCAGTACAGAAGGCTGTGTCTTGTTACTGTAAGTTGAGATAAGGGAAATTACGGCAACTGTTTATAGAAACACTGAAATAAGCCTTTTAACTAAAATGTTTTTAAGAGATTAAACTTGCTATGAGGGGCTGGAGCGATAGTCTAGTGGGTAGGGTGTTTGCCTTACATGTGCCGACCCAGATTTGATCCCTGGCATCCCCTATATGGAGTAATTCCTGAGCACAGAGCCAGGAAACCCCTGAGCATCGCTGGTGTGACCCAAAAAAAAAAAAAAAAAATCGCTATGAAAGTAATTTTTCCTTTCAAAGATACTTGACATCATGCCAGTTAACCAAGGTTATTGTCATATAGAGCGTAGTATAACGCACAGAGCAGGCTTTGGCTTATGACATCCTGGAATAGTCCCAATGCTGTGTTACTTAAGAAGTAGCACATTTTCTGCCTTTCACTGTTAGTTTGAAATGTGTAGTTGATATTGCAGCCTTGTTATGCAAATGCTGTAGAGTCTACACTTCCGTTTAGGGAATGGTGATAGCAGAAACAAAGCGTCAGATGCACGAGACTCTGGAAATGAAAGAAGAAGAAATTGCTCAGCTTCGAGGTCGCATCAAGCAGATGACAACTTCGGGAGAGGAATTGCGGGAGCAGAAGGAAAAGTCTGAAAGAGCTGGTAAGAACTCAGGGGTTACTTGTTTCCTTTATGTTAGAGCTCTGGAGTCCTGTAGGCGCTTGGACACATTTAGAAAATTAGTTAACCTTAAATGTATGTAGGGAAAGCCACAATGTGTAAAGAAGGGAGGGGGAGAAAGAGAGAGACAGAGAGAGAGAGTCAGAGAGAGAGAGAGAGAAAAGAAGAGGCAAAAGTGTCTGCTATAGAGACAGTCTGGGGAGGGGGCAGGGAATCTGGGAACATTGGTGGTGGGAAATGGGCACTGGTGGAGGGACGGTTGCTGGAACATTGTATGATTGAAACCCAGTCATGAATATCTTTGTAATTGTATATCTCACAGTGGCATAATAAAATAAATAAAAAAAATTAGTTCAATATTAATGGAAACATAGAGCTAGAGGCACTCTTCATGGAGACTGTGAACTAAGTGTTGTTCTGAGGAGGCAGGGGAGTGGGTGAACTAGGACCTAGATGTGACATCTAACCTATAGCCAATTGAGGTAGGACTCACAAAGGGAGCTGTTACAGTTCAAGCAGTTAAAAAACAAAACCCATGACAGACACTCTAGGTAGCCCCTGAAACCCAAGACCTGGTCCTTTGTAGAAGAAGCTGGTTGACTTGTACCTTACAGTGTCCAAGCTAAGGTTTTTAAAATTTTGGAACTCCCCAGATCATCATTGTACAGTACATATTTGGTAACTGCTCCCTCGAAGGTGCTGTGGGGTAAACAAAATGTAAGATACAGTATTCTCCTGGTGGGAATGATCTAGAGGTTTTGTGAAGCTAGAACATTGTTTTGGCACAGTAAATGCTAGGCTATACAATTTGAAAGCAATACAGTATTCAGCTCGAGTTCTGACAAATGCTAGGAAAGGAAGGAGAGATTTTAGGAAGTGGAGAAAGCAGGGTGAACAGGGCCCGAAGGAGAGTGAGGGGGTGAGTTTTGAGTTGCATGGCGAATATGGCCACAGCGGCCTGGCCAGGAGGTGGGCGTGGAGCACGCTTGATGGCCCAGATTGCACACAGGCATGCCTACCCCACTGTGAAGCCGCCGAAACCCCTACTGCTGATGAGGGAAATGAGGTTGGATTGTGAAGGACCTTGACCACTAAGTCTTGAAAGGTATGTTGCTGAGGTTAAGGAATATTTTTAGGTGATAGACAGGAAGGCAGAGTAGGAAAGTAGTTTCATGTAAAAAGAAACGAAGAGGAAGTCACAGCAAAAGCACAGGCAAGACTTGTGGACCGAGAACTTTGCCCATTGACTTGGACGGCAGCTGTGGGAAGGAGAGGAGGCGTGTGGTCCGCGCTTGGGATATCTGCTCGGTCTCTTTCCAGGGGCAGGAGAAAGGACTCGGAGAGGACTCCGGGGTTTGAAGCTTTGGGAGACTAGACAAGAACGGTGAAGGCAGAGTGGGAAATTGAAACAGGATTTGAAGACCAGAGTGTAATGACGAGTCTACTGAAAGCTTTTGAGTTTGAGCCAGTCCTCAGCTCTCCGGATGGAATCAACTTGCAGGAATTTGGGAAATAAGAAACCAGAGCATCTTTCAGGGGTCGTTAGCTTCAAGTTGATGCCTGTGGTTAAGTCTGTAGAAGCCGATTTCTTTGAAAGAGTCATTTTTGCAGTAATAGTAATGATGGTGACTGTGGAGCCAACGGCCCTGCTGATCCTTTTTGTGGCAGGCAGGCCACGGATAGCCAGAACCTATTTTATGTAATGCTTTGTAGTAGATGTTTTTCTTTTTTTTGCTTTTTGAGTCACACCCAGCAATGCATCAGGGGTTACTCCTGGCTATGCAATCAGGAATTACTCCTGGCGGTGCTCTGGGGTCATATGCGATGCTGGGGATCGAACCCAGGTCTGCTGCGTGCAAGGCAAGCGCCCTACCTGCTGTGCTATCTCTCTGCCCCCAGTAGATGCATTCTTGTCTATAACACATATGTACTTGTATTTAATTCTCACAGTATCTATAAAATAGGCACTACTTCTCATTTCTCTTTCTCTCACACACGCACACACATACACGGCTTAAGAACAAAACTGTTCACTAAATTGTCGACACTCACAGAGAGTATGGGTCAGATTTTGAATTCAGTCATGAGTTCAGAGACTGTTAACCATAGAGGCCAAGTTTGACAGAGAAATGAATGAGGAAAAGAGTTTCCCACAGAAGTAGAGTTGCAGCACATGTCTTGCATGTGAGGCTCCGAGTTCAGTCTCCCAGGTTGCCTGATCCTGTGTACGACAAGATGGCCTCAGCAGGCTCCAGCTCGGCCAGGCTAAGCAGACCACACTGCTGGGCACAGGCACCAAACTGTCAAGTCAGCTGCTGGATAGTGCTCAGGAGACCCCCAAAATAAAAGTTAACCCCAAAGTCAAGAAGAATGTGCATCACTAAGCTCCTTTGGGGAAAAAAGAAAAGGTATTTCCACAAGTAGGGAGAGGAAGAATGAAAACTTTAAAAAAAGTTTTGGGGGTGGGGAGCTGCAGGGATCATACAAGGATTAAGGCATTTGCTTGCCTTGCTGGTGGTCAGCTGTGTGTGGTCTCCTGAGCACAGCTAGGGGCCGCTCCTGAGCACTGCGTTTGTAATGTAGCCTGATAACTGTGCCCAAGCACTGCTGGGCAAAGGTAGTCCAACCCTCAGAAAAAGAAAAAGGTCTTTGGCTTTGGTGATATGAGTCCCAGGGTCCAGCTTCAGAAATTATTTTAGAAATCAGATTGTAATGTTTAAGGATGGGAGGAATGTCTGGATGAGAATTGTAATTGATAGCAAAAAATGTTCCTTGCAGTTATTTTATTGGTAAATTTGGTAAGTGGCTGGGGGCTTTAGTTAATAAATTTGTTCCCAGTGAACCTAAGAAAGTTTCCCTTCAGAGAGTGCTGATTGTCAGCATTTCAGAATAAAATCTTTAAAAAGTTGCTTGAAATAGAGACTTGTGAGAAATTTTAAACAGATTTGGTTTCAACGAAAAGAAAACCTAGTGCCTAGCTTCTGATACCCAATCAGGCATTTGCATCTTCAGAACTTTTGGTTGACTGTTGTAGATAGGCAAGAGAAAATAGTGCTGGCTAGGAGATTAACTTTCCTTATAAAACCGGGAGAGGTAGAAGCCATGGTATCAAGTTGAAAGGTGAATGATAGAAAGAAGGCAGACAAAATATGCAGTTACCTTTACCCAAAGAACCAGAGTTTCCCAGCTACTACTATTCAAGTCTTTCTTCTCTACAACACAGATGTATTTGGTCTTCACATATGATTTTCACAAAACTGTATATTTGTAAATATTTGATAGCTCCAAAGTTGATAAAAGTTGCTAAGTTTATTCTTTGTCAGTTTTAGCATACAGTATGCAGTGCCAGTTCATGGAAGAATTCCAGTATTTTCAATATAAGGAGGGGCTGGGGCGGTAGCTAAAGAGCTGGAGTCCTGCTGTGTGTGCAGAGGGTAGCGTGGCACACTCGGCTCCTCTACTGGCTCCCGGTAATACACTGGGAGTAGCACCAGCGTACTGCTCACCGTGCAACCCCTCCAAAATAAGCAAAGAAAGTTCCTTGTAAAGAAAGCGGAGTTTCGATGAATAATGGACATCATAGAGTTTTTTGGAAAATTCACCTGCTTTTGAATATTTTTCTTTTTTCTTAGATTTAAAATTCAAAAGCCAAACACATGGGGCAGGTCATGTGAAGAAAATATTAATATCAGTAAAGCTTTGTAGTTGTTAAGACATTTAGAATTGACTGTGTCCACATAAAATAATTATTAAAAAATTGACTCCTAACATATATTCAACTGGAGAAAAATAAGCCTGATAAATTCAGTGTTTATTGTCGTGTGTGGTGTATGTAGACAAATAACTAGTTTCTTTGACTTACTTATTCTGGAGGTCAAAATCAGTTCAGGCACACCCACCATGTTTTAGCTTGGAAAATATCCTGTTGCACTGCTGCCCATGATTTCTCTAGATGAACAGTGATGCCTCCGATATGTTGGAGGGCAAAGGAAATCTGAATATCTCTGATCTTATAAAAGAATAATTCTTCTAGAAAATATAGATACTTTAGGTGTTTTATCAAGCTATGGAGCTTATTTTGCTCTAAAGTAGTAGTGTTTGGTGTATCCTTAGCAGTATGACATAATAGCAGCTCGATAATTTTTTTTTAGTCGATAAAGCTAAACATAACATTTGTTACAGGCATTTTATTGCCACTGTTGGTGCTCATAAACACATGGTTATACCTTCAAGTAGCCACATTTGAAGAAAGCTGGTGATTCATTTTCAGTATGAAATGATAGTTTTGGTGCTAGGTATTTCTGTGTAGAATATTATATCTTTGCTTCTCACCAGTACAGAATGTCAGTGTGAAGTACACTCTAAGTTGTGACTGTTCTTTGCTGGTGTACCTGTATTTTGCTAGAATAGGAGGTACGGGGTAGCTGTTACCATTAATGCAGTAAATAATCCAGAAACTTGGAGGATGGAGGAACTGGAGGCACATCAGTGCTATTTCAGGACATTATTAATTTAACTTCTTTCCCAGATGTTACTGTCACATGACTGTCATTATATTGCACGTAGAATTTTGTTTGTTTCCCCTTAGTTCCCACTTAGCTTTCTATGAAGACTTTTACATGTGGCTAAAATACTAACATTTAAATGGCTGTGCTAGGATGCATGTACCCCATTTAATCATTCTTTATTAATCAATACATGGGTTCTGGTTTTGCTTTAAATAATACTTCAATAACTTTGTTTTATATAGCTTATTCTGTCTTTAAATTTTTTCTTAGGATAAATTAACCCGCAGACTTTTAGATTTTTTTTTGTTTCATTTAAGTGAATTTAAATATAGCCATTACAAAGTAGATGATAATCCACACTACTATTTTTTGCTTCGCTTTGTTTTGGGGTCACACCCAGCACTGCTTAGGGCTTACTCCTAGCTGACTCGGATTTACTCCTGGCAGGGCTCGGGGGCCATATGGAATGCTGGTGATCGAATCGGGTCAGCTGTGTACAAGGCAAGCACTTGTACTTCCCTTCCCACTGTGCTATCATTCCAGCCCCCATACTACATTATTAGTAATCCTCTGCCCCCGTTAAAATGTTCTTGCCTACACTTATTAAAGTTGATAAAATGTTCTGCTTGAATCAGGAAAATTTTCAAAATGCGCTGACTTTTGTTAACCCTGTTTGCCCTTCATGTGCCCTGTCACATAAGCCCCGCTAAGTTACGTGTTTGATATGATTGCCTGCATCTAAAACATAGGTGATTCATAACATTTTTCGCTTTTTTATTGTCATGCTATGTTTATGTAGGAAATGGTTTTTTAATTCATTTGTATGTACTAGATTTGACGGTAGACCTAAGACATTAAGTAAGCACGTTTACTTGACATTTGAAGAGCCCTTTAAAATAGTTTATGTATTTAAGTAATGTATAAGATTTATGCATATCTGTGTAATAAAAAGTCACCCATCTATTTAAGTGCTTTGTTAGTTGTTGAGTTGTTGATAATTTATGTAAAATAATTTTTTTGGAGTCTTAAGTCTCACAAAGCATCTTATTTTTGTGTATCCACACATGCCAATAAGTGAATCATGGTGCCTTTCCCAAGCCTTGTATGAACAGGACTGGGGTAAGGGCTAATTTTTTTTTCCTTCTAATCATGGTACTTAGAAAAAGCTTTACAAAGAAAATTCCATGTTTCTCAGGCAAAAGACAAAATAAAGCAAAACCCAAGAAGAATTGAAATATACCACATTAGATAAATATTATGTTCATATTTTGACAATAAATGAAAAAAATTATTGGAATGAGTTTTTTTTGCCAATGTATGCTGTTCACCCGGTAATCATGGATTTGTAGCTGCCTGGTACATCTCAACAGCAGTGACCGTTGTCCTTATATTTAATCAGTCAGTGTTAATCGTATGTCCGTCACTCTCACCAATACAGGAAAGCAGCAACAACCCAAAGCATCTGATTTTATAGCTCTTGAATTGCTATAAATAAATTATAGTGAATTTATTTATACTGTTGGGGGCATCCCGACAGTGCTCAGGGTGTACCTCCGACTCTGCTCTGGGACACCTCCAACTGGTGCTTGGGGGACCATGTGCAGTGCCAGGGATTGAACCAGGGTTGGCTGCATTCAGGGTGCAAGAGCCTTAATCCCTATACTGTCTTTGTGGCCCCTAACTAAATTGTCTTTAGCCATTTTTTTTAAAGATTAGCCCAGTATTTTCAAGGTTTCTATTAAACTTGATGGTTAGTGTAAGATGGAGTATTCAAAAATTTGGATAGCTCTCTAAAATTTCAAAAGGTCAAAAGCATAGTCAATCTTGTTATGTATTTTGCACAGTGGCTTAAAAAGTGGATTTCTACACAAATGTGATAGTAAAGGTCCCGCTCCAGCTCTATAAATGTGTTTGTATGTATGTATTGTGCTTTTTTGTTTTATGCTATGGGTAGTGTTATTATTATTTTTATTTCTGAAAACTCTAGATGAGTGATTTCTAAACTTTTGGTTTTAGGAATCTCATTGACAGAATTATAAAATACTGCATATTAATAGAAATTCTTCAGTGAAAATTATATATTTTCCAAAACATATATTTCATTATATATATTCACACATAGATATATAACATATGCTTTCAATTTTGTCCTGAGCGTATTTTTTTTGTTCATCTGTTGATTGGTTTAATAGAAGATTATTGACTTCTTATGCCTTCTGCATATCATCTGCTGTGATAAGTATTTTGGTTTAAACTGATGAAGAAAACCTACCTGTATTTGGGGAACCCCTGAACAGGTCTTAGGACTCTAAAACTTTTTTGCCACACATTAAAATGATACTTCAGACTTTATTACTAAATTTCACAGAAGAGTGATTTCTAGAATTTCTGATAGAATCTTTTTTTTCTTTATTTGGCTAATTTTTATTTCATCCATTTTGTAGTAGTATGTGCTTTGAAAAAACATTTCAGTTTAATCCAACATGCAGATTCCACCCCCACCCCCCAAAAAAAAAGAATAAAGATACGGTATTGATTTACTTATTCATTCTTGAGGTTAAAACAGCTTCTTCAGATCAATAGTTAATCTAAGTTAATCTAGAGGTTGGCAGCTTTCCTCAATTTCTGCCTCTCTGAGTATTCCTTTTACTAGGAATAAAGGTAAGACTCATTAGCCCTTTTGGGAAGTGTTCCTTGGCCAATTCACCAGAAATGTCGTGATGCCATGAACTGGCTGTGGCCTTTGCCCTGATTGTGAAGGCTATTGAGGATAAGCAGGGAGGAGGGCGATGGAGTGGCCGAAACTTGATGCAAGGATTAGCTTTTCGTATTTCTTTTCCCATCTTGTATTTATAGTATTACTTCAATGACTATTCATTCATTTATTTATTTTTTAGCCACACCTGGAGGTGCTCAAGGCTTACTCCTGGTTCTGTACTCAGGATCACTCCTGACAACCATATGGGGTGCCAGGAAGCGAACCTGGTGTCAGCCACTTGCAAGGCAGATACCATCCTTGCTGTACTATCTCTTCAGCACCTTCCATTTTCTTTTAAAAGAAAAAAAAACACATTGGAACCGGAGCAGTAGAACAGTGGGAAGGGCATTTGTCTTGCATGCAGCCAACTCGGGTTTGATCCTGGCATCCCATATGGTCCCCTGAGCACTGCCAGGAGTGATTCCTGAGTGCGGAGCCAAAGTGACCCCCTGAACAGGGGCGTGACCCAAAAAGCTGCTATTTCTCTCTCTCTCTCTCTCTCTCTCTCTCTCTCTCTCTCTCTCTCTCTCTCTCTCTCTCTCTCTCTCTCATCTACTAATGGAATGCAAACAACATATGCTGAAGGAAAAATTGGATTTTTTAAAAAATTGTTCATTCTTTTTGAGCCACAAGCAGCATGTTCAGGGCTTACTCCGGGCTTGGTGCTTAGGGATTATTCCCACAGGGCCCAGGGGACCATCTGGAGTGCCACAGGCCAAACCCTGGGTCTGCCATGTGCAAGGCAAGTGTACTGTCTCTCCAGTAATATTGTCTCTCCTCTTACTGTCTCCTGCACTACTTTCTCCATGGCCTCAATGTCGGATTGTTGAGTTGCAGCTTTCCATCCTTTCTCATTTTACCCTCAAAGTCAGGGTTCTGCCCACTTTTAGAATCCCCAAGGATGCCAGTGAACTTCATCTTGAACTGGAAAGTGACGAGCTCACAAAAGCCCCTCCCTGTTAATCGTAGCTGACAGAGCACCTGCTTTAGCTTTCTTAAAACTTTCCTAGAAATATTTTCTTTCACTGTATTCTTTTTTAAATAAGAGTTGCCTGAGATACATTGAATTTCGCCTTGGAAGAACACAGATTGTGTTCTTGCAACACTTGGCGGCAGTTTGTGCTTAGCCTGTCGTGTGTGCTGTGACTGTAGTTCCCCATGCACCCTGCATGTTGGCAGAAGATTGTCAGCTGTGGCTGACCGAGCTTTATTCTTCCCCACTCACTTACTCTTTGTCGGTAATTGGCAGATAAATTAGGCATTCAGAGCATACTTCCTTGTTAAATTGCAGTATCCTTGTTAAATTGCAAAGGCGGTTCATTTTTGAAAGCTTGAGGAATTTACTTTGAAAACATCATACCAGTTAGTAGATGGAGTTTGCTTCCCCGAGTCTGGTGGTGATCAGAAGGGAAGACATTTCTGGTTAGTAAGTAGCGCGTAATATCCTCCCGCACCACTCCTACTGGCTTCCCGTAAAGGAAGTGGCGCTCTTTTCTGGTCAGTGTAGAACTCAAGGTGGACTTGAAAGAGCGCTTGTTGCTGAGGATCTGTCAGTGGATATTTATGTCCTTTATAGGGGTGGAGGCTTGGGAGTGAGGGACTGTAATACCTAACTTTTCAGTGAAGCAGGAGGAGCATGGACAGGCTTTCTGTTGTGTGCTACATTTCATGAGTTAAAAGCCATCAGTACTTGTTAGGCTCCAGAAACTATGAGTTAGTGAGATACAATATTTCTTTTTTTGTTTGTTTGGTTTGGGGGGCCGAACCAGACTGTGCTCATGGCTTACTCCTGGCTCTGTGCTCAGGGATCTCTTATGGCAGTCTCCAGGGACCCTAGGGGGTGCTGAACTTCCGGCCCAGGTCAGCCCTGTGCAGCGCCGCACTCTCTCCAGTCCCAAAATTTATTAATTGAGCTCAGTCACATTATTTTACTTTTTAAAAAATAGTGGAAAGTAAGGAATTTTACTGATGTGAATGATAAGTTTCTATAACTAGTCCTATATAGTCCAGATGATTTTTCATCTAAGGCTGAAGTTGGATGCTTCATTTATTGCATTTGAATGAGGATGTTGAGTTAAAAGGGTTGAAGGGTTTTTCCTAGGTATAAAATATTATTCTTTGATATAACGTCAGAAGTGAGAGAGGGGATTATTGTATTTTGGTTAAAACTGGCAGAGGGCCTGGTCTTGAAATATTAAATGCCTGAAACAACTGTATTGTGTATTACTTTGTCAATCACGCTGTTTAGATAAAATAAAAAAAATGGTGGAGGGCCAGTAAGCTGAAGAACTTGGCATATAGAAGCCAGTCCATGGCACCTTATATCACCACCCAACCCTCCAAGTACCAGCAGGTGAAGCCTCTGTCACCCCTACACTGCCAAGTGTGGCCCCCAAATAAAAAGCAATATCTATGGGACACGATTCTAATTTAATCATTCTATCATGGATAATTGACTTAAAATGATGTCAGTAGATTAAACACTAAAATTCTAGGTTAATACTTAAAAATTTACCTGGAAAACTATTAGAAAATTTTATTTAAATTAGGACTTTGTTGTTCTGGGGCTGGAGCGATAGTCCAGCGGGTAGGGCATTTGCCTTGCATGCGGCTGACCTGGTTCCATCTTGGCATCCCATATGGTCCCCTGAGTACCGCCAGGAGTAACCCCTGAGCATTGCTGGATGTGACCAAAAAGAAAAAAAAAAGAATTTTGTTGTTCTAATTTAAATACAGTTTACAGTATAAATTAGAATAAATATTTCTGTTTGTTTGAAAAGGGACCACATGGTGTTTGTGATTGGATCACAGTTGACCAGATGCAAGGCAGGCACCTTATCCATGTACTATCTTTCTGTCCCTCTGTTTTTGCACCTTACTGGATTAAAAAAAATAAAGACGGGGCCAGGGACCAGAGCGATAGTCCAGCAGGTTGGCCCCAGCGGGTAGGGCGTTGCCTTTGCACGCGGCCGCCCATGCCGGCCTGGGTTCTATCCCCGGCATCCCATATGGTCCCCCGAGCACCGCCAGGAGTAATTCCTGAGTGCAGAGCCAGGAGAAACCCCTGAGCATTGCCGGGTGTGACCCAAAAAAGAGAAGAAAAAAAAAAGGACAAGGAGAACTCTCTTGATTTTGACTATAAACAGTTTTATGTTAATTGACAAGGTTTTCATTAATTTTTTTTTCTGGAGGAGCATTAAAACTGTCTAGTCTTTCTTGAATCTGATTTAACATAATTCTATGAAATACTTAGAACTGCTATGGGGCAGTTTACATGCTGAAGAACAGATGTTGATGACACCCTAGCCCTAGAAGGTGTTATCAGTCCTTTAAGAAGTTTCCTCTAGGGGGCCGGAGCGATAGCCCAGCGGGTAGGGCATTTGCCTTGCACGCGGTTGGCCTGTGCCGGCCAGGGTTTGATCCCGGCATCCCATATGGTCCCCGAGCACCGCCAGGAGTAATTCCTGAGTGCAGAGCCAGGAGCAGCCCCTGAGCATTGCCAGGTGTGACCCAAAAAGGCAAAAAAAAAAAAAAAGAAGTTTCCTCCATTTAAACCTTCAATATAAACTAAGCAGTGTGTTTCTACTGTAGACTATCTTTCCCATAGTAGATCATTTTACCTATTTTTAAGAGATTAGGGAACTGATTTCTTAATATAGGAGTTGAATTTTTACATGCTGTACCCTGGAATTTATAGCAAAAGACTAATACAAAGACATCATTTCTTTTTAAATTCTTCATTTTCTTACATAATACATTTTTTAAAGAGCATCTGATTTTATTTATTATCTATCTATCTATCTATCTATCTATCTATCTATCTATCTATCCATTTATTTATTTATTTATTTATTTATTTATTTTGCTTTTTGGGTCACACTCGGTGATACTCAGGGTTACTCCTGGCTCTTTGCTCAGGAACTACTCCTAGTGGTGCTCAGGGGACCATATGGGATGCCGGGGATCGAACCCGGGTTGGCCATGTGCAAGGCAAAAGCCCTACCTGCTGTGCTATCGCTCCGGCCCCATAATATATGTTGGGGCCACACCTTGGTGTGCTAGAGCTACTCTTTGCTCTCTCTGTTGGGGGTTGTTCCAGCAGTATTTTGTTGATTATGTGGTACTGGGGTTCAATCCCAGGCCTCTCACTTATAAAGCATATGCTTAACCCATTGAACTACCTATTTAATCCTATTTTCCTATATAATAATGTCTAAGTATTGATATTATATCAGAAATTTCAGCAAGAATTATACTTTGAGTTTGTGAAAATAATAAATTGGGTAGATTTTTTTTTTAAATTGAAGATACAGTTTCCAGAGAAGTTTTTTTTTAAAATATTGGAGTAAAGTCAGGGCCCCACAAGCTAGAAATAGTGGGTAAGTTGCTTGTCTTGCATGCTCCTTACCTGACTTCGATCCCCACAT
>JAJIBD010011263.1:0-40842 GCA_021461705.1 Cryptotis parvus
CCGTCCCTGCTGCACTATTGCTCTGGTCTTCAGGCACAGCTTTGCCTCTAGCATCTGTCCGTGCTCAGCTCAGTCAAAGTTGTATAAAGCATTCTTTTTTGCAGAAATCTGAAAAATTCTAAACACTTAAGAAGGCGAGGTGGGCCATTGCAGTGGTACAGGGGGTAGGGCGTTTGCCTTGCTCTCTAGGAGTAATTCCTGAGTGCAGAGCCCAGAGTAACCCCTGAGCATCACTGGTGTGACCCAAAAATCTTAAAAAAAAAAAAGAAGAGGCGGGACCTGAGGGATAGTATGGGGGTTAGGGCACTTCCTTTTGCGTGTGATTGATCCCAGATTGATGCTCAGAACTTCATGGTCCCTCAAGCTCCACCAGGAGGCGAACCTTGAGGCTGGGGTGATAGTACAACGGGTAGGGCATTTGCCTTGCACACCAGCTGACCTGGGTTTGATCCCAGGCTTCCAATATGGTCCCCTGAGCACTGCCAGGAGTAAGCCCGAGCATTGCTGGGTGTGACCCAAAAACAAAACTGCAAACAGTGAATTTCAGTACTGCTGTGTGACCAAATTCCTCCTCAACTGAAATAAATAAAAAGATGTAAACCAAACCCATTAGTATTCTTCCAACAACCCCAAATAGTTTTTCATGCATTGTCTTTTAGTTTAGTTTTTTTTTAAACTTTGTGGATATGTGTCAGGCATGCATTTATCATTCAGGCACAGAGTTTCACAATGAAGAAGGTACTAATCATAGAATAATGCCTCCCTTCCTGCTTTTTCTTTATTCATGATACTATTGTAATCAGGCCAGTCTTGCTGGCAGGGGTGGGAAGCGATTCCAGTAGCGATGTGCTGGAGCAAAGCGGTGTGTGTGGCGGCTGCTCTGGGGTGCTCTGGCCTCGGCGCTAAGTACATGGACGGGTTTTGTGTGGAATCTGGGTGAGTTTGGCAGAGCCTTTCCCTTCCTCAGATCCCCGTCTTCAAGAGAAGAAAACGAGATCTTGGCTGTCAAAAGTACAAAATGCAGCTGCAGAGGGCTCATGGGATGGTCCCAGGTAGTCATAGGTTGACATTTTAGTTTTGGTAGTTATTGATTCCCGTGTAATCTAGGAAAGTGATGTGGTGACTAGTTTAAAACCCGGTATTTGGCAATTTTTTTTCTTTTTTTGGTCACACCCAGTGATGCTCAGGGGTTACTCCTGGCTCTGCGCTTAGGAATTACTCCTGGCACTGCGTGGGGACCATATGGGATGCCAGGGATCGAACCCAGTTGGGCCGCATGCAAGGCAAACGCCCTACCGCTGTGCTGTCACTCCAGCCCTGGCAAATGTTATTGCTTAGAAGGGCCATAATAAAGTCAGTGAAAGAACTAAAGCTTAAGAAAAATCAACAAGGGCTGGAGTGATAGTACAGCGGGTAGTGCACTTGCCTTGCACATGGTTAACCTGGGTTTGATCCCCAGCATCACATATGGTCCCCCAAGTACCTCCAGGAGTGATTTTGAGTGCAGAGCCAGGAGTAACCCTTGAGTATCACTGAGTGTGACTAAAAACATGAAAGAAAATCACCAGGGGCGGCCAGAGCGATAGCCCAGCGGGTAGGACGTTTGCCTTGCATGCAGCCGGCCCGTGCCGCCAGGGTTTGATCCCTGGCATCCTATATGGTCCCCTGAGCACTGCCAGGATTAATTTCTGCGTGCAGAGCCAGGAGGAACCCCAGAGCATTGCTGGGTGTGACCCAAAAAGCTAAAAAAATAAAAAGAAAATCACCAGAGGGACTTGAACAATAGTACAGCAGGCAGGTGCTTGCCTTGCATTTTGCCAACCTGAGTTTGATCCATGGCATCCCATATGATCCCTGAACCCTGCTAAGAGTGATCCCTGAGCTCAGAACCAGGAGTAAACCCTGAGCACTGCTGGGTATGTGGAGGGAGGGGAGGGAAAGAGGGGGGAGAGAGAGAGAGAAGAGAGAGAGTAAATTAAAGAAGAGCTATTACGTATATACAATCCCAATTGGAGCAAATTTTTCTTAATTGCTTTTTGGGGCTAACCCAGAAGTACTTGGAGGATGCTCCTGGCAGCGGTCAGGGGCAGATGTGGTGCTGGGACTTAACCTGGTGTCCTGCAGGTGACATGTACTTACCTGACTTACCAGGAGCGCTTTTGTGGGAATAAACCAGGTTGGGAAAACACTGGTGATTCCTTCTTGTTCTAAGAGCCCCTGGTGCCAGATCTCCCAGTACGACCAAGACAGAAAATGACTCAGCTTCCCGGAACACCCGGCCTGGGACAAGGGGATCCATTCTTGCTTGCCGAGCTGCAATTCAGGAGCAGCCTGTTCGAGCCTTGCCGCGCAGATGTGGAGGCCCTCGGCACCGCTCTGCGCAGTCAGCACTCGCTGCAATCATCTATACTGCTGACAGCCCGGATTCTGTCTTATTCATTAATGGATGAACTCATGCTTTTTTGAGATTGCTAAAGCAGGCAGAAAGCACATCTATTATCTAGTTCAAATTCTCCATGTGTTAATTGAGGACCAGGGAAACAGGACATGTCCAAGAGATCTGTCCTGTAAATGGCAGATGGATAACCTAGAGCCATACCCCTGCAAAGCCCGGGACGTGCTGTGGGTGGAGGCGGGCAGAGGGTCCACAAGGAAGGAGGGAAGCCTCAAGGCCCAGGTGAAACCTGAAGCGGCAGGGTGCAGCGTGTCATTTTGGGGCTGGGCTGCCGCTGCCCTGAAGGGGAGGGGCTTCTGGGCATGCTGGGCTGAGGTTTATAGCCCGCCCCAAAGAACGGATGGAGCCTTCGGTTCAGTTGGAATGGAAACCTCTGCATGAAGTGGAGGCCTATAGAGCTACTAAATGAAAAAGCAGACTAGGAATCGAGTCCATCCACTTCAGGATGGGAACAGGGAATCTTGTCTTTTTTTTGGGGAGAGGGAAATTAGGCCAGCAGTACTCAGGAACCACTCCTGGGGGGTGCTCAGGTAACCGTGGTGTCACAGATCAAACCTGAGCCTCTCACTTGCAAAGCACGAGCACTAGGTGCTTGAATCATCTTCTTGGTGCCTCAAAGAAGCTTGGGAGGATTAAATGAGTTAAGAAATAGAACATGGGGCCAGAGAGGTAGTACAGTGGGTAGGGCACTTGCCTTGCATGCAACTGACCACGGTTCAATCTCCAGTATCCCATATGGTCCCCAAGCCCTACCAGGAGTGATCCCTGAGCACAGAGCCAGGAGTAAGCCCGAGCATTGCCAGGTGTGGTCTCCAAACTAAAAATAAGTTCAATTAATTTATCAAAAATAGAAAGTTCTTGGCACATGGAAAATACTAAGGCAGCATTAGCAATTACTGCTATTAGTTATTAAGCTTGGAATTAGTAGTCAAAGAACTTGGTAACAGACTGCCCCAGGTCCCAGGAGGCATGCTGAATTCCATGGTGTAAACCTCTCCCCACACTCCTGGGTGAGGGCCAGCCAATTTTGACCCTCCCATCTGGGGTCTGTGAATTGGGAAGGGTGTGTGTGACAGTGTCTCGGGAAGGGGCGACTCTGGGTATTTTATTAAGCTGATCTTTGTGGGTCAGATTTGACTTTGCGTCCTGGCCAGTAAAGTCTAGCCAGAAGAATGTGCTTACTGGTTAATAACTTGCCTTCTTGGGTGCAGGGGACAGGCCCTTTTCTTGTGGGATCTCAGATAAACCATCAGTACTGCCTCCACCAGTGGGCACTGTAGCACTGGCCATTAAGATCGTCCAACCAGACTGTTCTGGGCATATCATGTGAGGCGAGGTAAAGCAATATATGGATATATGGTCTTCGGTGATTGGCCTCTTCCTATGATGTTTTCAGTGTTCACCCATGTTGTAGTTGTGTCAGGACTGGCTCAGTGCTGAGGGATCACTCCTGGCAGTGCTTGGGACCGTATGGGGTGCCAGGGACAGAAACCAGGTTGACCACATGTAAGGCAAGCACCCTACCCACTGGCGACTTACTTTTTTGTGTGTGAATAAGGAACTTTATTTTTTATTATATCAATTAGCCTATATAAAAATCTGCTTTAGGCCTTGTATAAAGTAGTCTTTTCTAAGAGCCTACCAATGATGCTAAGTGAGACTTTCTGTACAAAAATGCTCCTCAGAGGGGCCAGAGTGATAGCACAGCAGGGAGGGCATTTGCCTTCCATGCAGCTGACCTGGGTTCGATCCTGGCATCGCATATGGTTACCCATGCACTGCCAGGAGTAATTCTTGAGTGCAGAGCCAGGAGTAACCCCTGATAGTCCAGCGGGTAGGGCATTTGCCTTGCACGCCACCGACCTGGGTTTGATCCCCGGCATCTCATATGGTCCCTGAGCATGGCCAGGAGTAATTCCTGAGTGCAGAGCCAGAAGTTACCACTGAGTGTTACTGGGTGTTACCCAAAATGATCACTTGATCACTTTAATCCCGTTATTCATCGATTTGCTCGGCGGGCGCCAGTAACATTTCCATTGGACCCTATCACGTGCCAATGTAGCCCAATGGCATCTGGTTGATTCAGGAATACAAAGAGCCTCAAACCGTTCCTTCAGTGTCTTTACAAGGAAGTCAGACCATCTTGTAGGTGGGCGGCCACGTGATCTTTTGACATCCCGTGGGATCCAGTCGGTAACGGCTCTAGTCCAGCGGTTGTCTCCAAATCGCATTACATGTCCAGCCCATCTGATTTTCGATGCCTTGGCAAGCGAAACAGCGTCCCTGATTCTGGAATAGTGACGGAGGTCAGAGCTCCGGATTCCTTCTCTCACTTGAGTGAGGCGTGATATTCCAAGCATAGCTCTTTCGATTCCTCTCTGGGAGACCCGAATAGCATTCTCATCCCTGCTTTCATAGGGCCCAGGTCTCTGAGGCGTATGTTAATGCAGGGAGAAGCGGTGGAGTCGAAGAGATGTGCCCGGAGCCGGAGGTTCTTTGTCCTTTTAGCTATTTCTTCGATGCCTTTGAAGGCATTCCTTGCCGCTCTCTTCCTCCTGCAGCTCAGGTTTTAGGTCGTTCATCATGTTGACTTCTCGACCTAGGTACACATAACTGCTGCATTCAGAGATGTTTGTTCCATTGAGAGTGAATGGGGCCTCAGGGAACTAGTTCATTCTTCATGAGAACAGTAACAGACCCAAAATGAAAAAAAAAAAACCCAGAAACATTTCTTTTTTTCTTCCTGTTTTTTTTTTTTCTTTTCCCAAATTTTATTACACCATTTTAGACATACAATTGCAAGATGCTCATGCAGAGTTTTGGTTCTACAGTGTTCCAACACCCATCCCTCCACCCAAACCCATCTCCCATCACCAATGTCCCCACCTCCCTCCCCCTCCCAAACCTCAACTACTTGGCGGGTTCTGTATGTCTTTTCTCTCCTCTCTATCTATCCCTCCCACCAAACTGCACATCGTAGAATGCAGTGCATTAAAGGACATTACTGTTTCCACTATTTTGATGGACTGTGCAGCCTGGGCTCAAACTGGTTTTGCTCTGTTAATCTGGTGGTGAGGTAGTATCCCAGCGTTTCGGACAGCGAAGGTGGTGGCTAGTGTGGTGGGCGGAGTCTCATCCGGCTGCTTCCGGCCCCCAGAGATGATGGGCCCCACTCCCAAAACCCATCTGTCCTCCTGGGAGCCCCATGGTCAGCTTAGCCTGGGGAAAGCGGAGTTCCAGCTTCCCCAGCCCTGTCCAAGGCCCGCATGCTATGGCTGGTCGCCCCAGGGCAGCTCCTGGGTGGGGCCACCAGGCTCGACAAAATGGATGGGGGAATGGCCGACCCCCTGACTCCATCTGATGAAATCCCAGTGATTCCTGCTACCAGAAACATTTCTGGTAAAAAAATAATTCACTTCATTCACTTTCCAGCCTACTTATTCTAGTTCAGGCTGTGGGTGACCAGAACTTATCCCAGAAGCTTAGGGCTCAGATGGGAATAAGGAAGCCCACCAGTGCTCACATGTACTGGCAGAGCGGCCTTGGGCTACCAGACACCCAAAGAACTGTACGTATGAGGGGGGAGAATGTGCCACCAGCGCGCAGACAGGGGCCCTACCAGGAATAGATTTTCAGGTTTTTTTTTTAACTAGGGGCCATTCCTGGTGCTCAGGAGACCATGCAATGCTGGGACTAGAATCCAGGGTTCACATGCTAGGCGTATGTTCTGCCCCTTAAGCAGAACTCAGGAGTTGGTATTTTTGTTTTGTTTTGTAGCCACACCCAGCGGTGTTCAGGGATCACTCCTAGTAGGGCCCTGTCGACCAGATGGAGTGCTCGGAATCCAACTCGGGTCTGCCACAGGCAAAACCAGCCCCCTTAGGACCCTCATTATTTTGTTTGTTTTGCATCCCTCCATGTTCAGGGTTTTCGCCTGGCTCTGTGCCCAGGCTTACTCCTGGCAGGCTAAGGGGACCCTGTATGGTGCCAGGGATCTAACCTGGGTCAGTCATGTGCAAGACAAATACCCTCCCCGTGTATTATCCTTTTCCGATTTTTATTTTTTATATTCTTTTTTTTCTTTTTTGCTTTTTGGGTCACACCCGGCGATTCAGGGATTACTCCTGGCTCTGCACTCAGGAATTACTCCTGGCGGTGCTCGAGGGGACCACATGGGATGCCGGGGATCGAACCTGGGCCGGCATGGAGCCAGCCGCGGGTGCAAGGCAAAAGCCCTACCCCTGGGCTATTGCTCCTGCCCCTGATTTTTATTTTTTTTAATAACAAAGTGATGTGGAATGAAATTATGCTTAAGCATCTGCTATGCAAGTGTCTGAACTCAGCTTCTCACATCTCAAAATGAAGTTGCTGGTCAGAGTTCTCTAGCTCATCTTTGGAGGAAGGAGCAGCCGCCCTGTTTCCAAAGTGGCTGCGCCAGTTCACATTTACCTTCCTACCAGCAGCAGCTGGTGCCCTCATTCAGTATCTCCATTCTCTTGGCCAGACTTCTCAGTCACCGCCATCTAACCGACTCTGTAAGTAATATCCCTATAGCTTTGATTTGCATTTCCCTATAGTTGCGTATGTCACTCAGATTTTTTCAGCTGACAGATTATAAAAGTAAAAAGATCTGAGTGAAATTGATTTTAGTGGCTCAGAGGTAAAGTACCTGCCTGACCTGAGACCTGGCTTTAATCCCTAGCACTATACACACGTATATAGATATTCATTTTAATTTTTTTTAAAGATAATTCTTGGAGATAACCAAACAGTGGTAACTACTAAAACATGATTTGCATGAAGGATCTCTGGGTTTGATCCCCAGCACTATATGGTCCCCTGAATACGGCCAAGGACTGTAGCACTTGAACATCACAAGTGTAGCCCCTAAATCAAAAAATATAATATCTATGTGTGTGTGTGTGCCTTGTGTGTTTGTTTTGGCGACACACCCAGCTGTACTCAGGGCTTCCTGCGGGCTCTATAGTCAAGAATCACTCCTGGCAAGGCTCAGGGCTTCGTGTGCACCAAGGTTGGAACTTGGGGTGGCTGCATGTAAAGAAAATGACCTGCTTGCTTTTCAACAAGTCAGCATTATAAAATATGGATGAGATATTCCTCTGTCTTTTTTGTGTGTTTGGTTTGGTTTGGACCACATTTGGCAATGCTCACAGGTTACTCCTGGCTCTGCACTCAGGAATTATTCCTGACAATGCTCAGGGGACCATCTGGGATGTTGGAGATAGAATTGGGTCAGCCGCATGCAAGGCAAGTGCCCTGCCAGCTATACTCTCTCTCCAGGCCCTCTTTTTTTTAAATTTTATTATATCACCGTGAGATAGAGAATTACAAAGCTGTTCACGATTGGGTTTCAGTCAGACAATGTTGCAGCACCCATTCCCCATTCACCCATTCCCACCACCAGTGTCCCCAGTTTCCCTCCCCTACTCCCAACTGCCTCTGTGGGCTAGGTAGTACTTCTCTCTCTCTCTCTCTCTCTCTCTCTCTCTCTCTCTCTCTCTCTCTTCTTTTTCACATTGTGGTTTTCCATGCCCTGTATTTTCAAAAAGTCTTTGAAATCTGGCATATCCATATTTGACACTCATAGCCATCTCTGATTGATACTGTCCACGCTCAGTAGCCCACTTGGTTTCTGGCCATACATACATAGGGCCCAAGTATAGGAGAAGAGAGCTATGGAGTGGCACAGGGTCAGAGAGTCTGGGAAAGGCCTGAGCCTGGAGGGGCACTCAGCATTCATTTAGAGATTGAAAAAGTGGCAAGGAGAGAGAGAGAGAGAGAGAGAGAGAGAGAGAGAGAGAGAGAGAGAGAGAGAGAGAGGAGAGAGAGAAGAGAGAGAGAGAGTACTGACATAAAAGCAGGTTGGGGGTGGGTGGAGAGAAGCAGGGCACACTGGTGTAGGGAAATGTGCACTGCTGGAGGGATGGGTGTTGGAACACTGGAACTGAAACCCAATCATGAACAGCTTTGTGTGGCCTATCAAGTGGTGATTGAAAAAAAAGACAGGACTGAGCGATAGCCCAGCGGGTCGGGCATTTGCCTTGCATGTGGCCGGCCTGTGCCGGCCTAGGTTTGATCCCGGCATCCCATATGGTCCCCCGAGCACCGCCAGGAGTAATTCCTGAGTGCAGAAACCCCTGAGCAATGCCGGGTGTGACCCAAAAAAAGCAAAACAAAACAAAACAAAACAAAAGACGGAGAGATTGGGGGCATGAGGGAGCTGATGCGTGAACCTGGAATTTGCCTTTCCTTCAGCGATGATGAGATTTGCCAGAAGTTTCTCATGGAGAACAGCTGGAATGTCTTCAAGAAGGACCTGATACGTCTGCTGGTGGCCTCTCATAAGTGTCGGATATTCACCCCAAACGCACCTAGGAAGAAAGGGATCTTCAACCCCAAGTCCGTGTTCCTGGATTTAGGTAGCTTGGACAAGACAGACGACCATCAGTACCCCATTTTTATGGCATCCCAGAAATTCCTCCCCCTTTGAGGATTGTTCAGGCCATCCACAGGACCCCGGTACAAACTCCAGGACGTCCTGCCTCAGTATAAGAAGCATGGGGTCCTTATTTAGAAGCAATAAAGGATGTTGTGTTGATGACTCTGTTTCCCGAAGAACCACCATGGGGTCTGGTTGCTGAGCTCTAGGCTCCGGGAGCTGAGGAGCAGCTCCTGCGTCTCTGTCTTCCTTGGCACTTGTGGGCCGAGTGACAGGGAGGTCTGGAGGTGCGGTGGCAGGTGCACTGCCGGGCCGGTCTAGGGCATCTGATCTGAGCTAGGAGGGAGGCGCACAGGGAGCCAAGACACGCTTGCACACTCCAGTGACTTCTAAGGCCAGCGGGTGGTCAGAGGGAGCGTATCTGGGGATGGTGGAATCTTGGGGAGGCGGCAACGGCCGAGGCACAGGGCACCATCTCCCAGCCTGCTCCATGGTCAGCTGGTGCCATGCCAAGAAATACTGCAGGCTCAGTAGCGCCAGACGTGCTTCTTCGGCAGGATCAAGAACCCCAGTATTTTGACGATTCCTACTGGTTTTTACATGTCGGCAGGATCAAGAACCCCAGTATTTTAGGCGATTCCTACTGGTTTTTACATGTGAGCAACTAATTCAAATTGTTTTTTGAAACATGGTGTGAAGCAAACAAAAGCGCATCCGTGGGCCGTGTTGGGCCTACAGGCTGCGAGTCTGCCAGTGCTCGTCAGGCACCTCTGTCAGACTCAGAGGGCCTTGCCAGGGACCGGAGTGAGGCGCGGCTGTGGGGAGGCGTGGAAGGAGCCGGGAGGCAGATGGACAGCCTGGGTCAAGGATGACTCACAGCCTGAGGGAGAAGGCGATGGGTGAGACTGAAAGGCAGGGGAGAGGTTCTGAGTTTGGAGCACAGACTCCTGCTCCTGGCTCCAGTCAGCCTTAGACTCTGGCGTCAAATCATCTTTCTTCTTTGGGAGCCCTGCAGTTTCTCTCTGAAGGAGAATGGGGTGAGCAGCGATGGCTCACTGGACTGGGCATCCACTTTGCCTGCAGGAGCCCTGGGCTTGGTCTCTGGCACCACACGGGCCCCTGAGCCACCATCAAGTGGCCCCGTGCTTGGGGCCAGAGAGTCTAGGAGCCCCACCCCGCCTGCAATCACCTGTCTGGGATTGCAAGAAAGATGGGACTCAGCCACAGAGGAGCCCCCCCACCGCTGACACACATAGGCATACACACACTCACACACACACACACCAGCACTGGCTAGGCAGGGAACAGTTCAGGGATTACTCCTGGCTCTGCAGCCAGGAATTATTCCAGCAAGGTTCAAGGGACCATATGGGATGCCAGGAATGGAACCGGGGTCAGCAACAGGCAAGGCAAGCGCCGCCCCACTGTAGGGTCCCTTACGGACTCCAGTCCTTGCAAGATAGGTTGATTTTTTTTCCCTTTTTTGGGTCACACCTGGCGATACTCAGGGGTTACTCCTGGCTCTGCACTCAGGATTTACTCCTGGTGGTGCTCAGGGGATCATATGGGATGTTGGGGAGCAAACCGGGTCGGTCGCTTGCAACAGGCAATCTCCCTATGCCCCTACCTGCTGTGCTATCGCTCCGGCCCCAGATAGTGTTTATTGAAAGAAATCTACTGAGAAAGATGTGGGGGAAACCTGCCATTTAGGCAGGCTATGGGAAGGAGGAGGGAATTGGAGACATTGGTGGTGGGAAATGGGCACTGGTTGAGGGTGGGGTGCTGGAACACTATGTAACCAAAACCTCCAAACATGAACAACATTGTAATTGTATATCTCACGGTGGTATAATAAAAATATTTTTTAAAAAATAATAAAAAAAAAGAAAGATGTGAGGGAAAGAGGAATTTGTGTTCAAGAGAGAACGGGGGCTGGAAGAGCAAGCCCCTGGCTCTATTTCTGTGTAGTGATCCCCTTGGTTCTTTCCCTGCACCCCAGTTTCTCGTGACAACAGAAAGTTAGACAAAGTTGGACAAGGTGAATTGTTTCCTCGAGCAGGAGTGGGTAGAGTTTCCGTGTTCAGCATGAGAATGTGTGTGTGCTTGTCACTGGGGGCTGCACTTAGCTACTCCCGGACGAGTGCTCAAAGGTCGTCTCTGGTAGTGCATGAGGACCATGTGATGCCTGGGATCAAACTCAGGCCTCCTGCATGCATAGCCTGACTCCAAAACAGTACAGCATAAAGCAAAAACGTTTTTCAATGAAGCGAGGCAAAGCTTGCACTCAGTGTTGTGAGTGCTCTCCACGCCCAGCATTGTAGTTTTTTGTTTGTTCATTTGTTTGTTTTGCATTTTTGTGTTACACCTGGCAATGCTCAGGAGTTGCTCCTGGCTCTTTGTTCAGGAATTACTCCTGGAGGTGCTCGGGGACCATATGGGATGCCAGGGTCGAACCAGGGTAGACCACGTGCAAGGCAAATGCCCTACCGGCTGGACTATCGCTCTGGCCCCTTGCTTTGTTGTTACTGAATTTATTTTGTTATTTTTATTGTGCCGGGGGGAGGTGGGCCACACCTGGTGCTCCACGGATCACTCCTGGTGCTTGGGTGCTATATGTGGTACTAAGGATTGAGTTAGGGTCAGCTGTGTGCGTGATGGGCCCCTGATCCCTGCTGTGTCTCTCTGGCCTCGATCTTTGAGTTTAAGAGAAAACTGTTTCCCTTGACATAAGGAGGAAGAGCTCAGCCTTTTCTGCTGGAGAAGGTAGTGGCAGAGAAAGGCTATTGCTGCTAGCCCAGAGGGCCAGAGTCTGCATGCTGAGGTCCTGTGGAGCCGGCTGTGACCTGCACAGCATGAGCCAGACCAGCTCAGGATCTGTGTGTTGAGGGTGACAGCTCCAGAGAGGGCAGAGCACACATCAGGGAAATTTATGAAACCTTGACTCCACAGCACGTCCCGAGGTGTCTAGGAGGCTTTTCTCCCTCTGTCCTTTCTCATTCTCATGGCCACGAAGCAGCCAGCTCGGAAGGGCCAGTGACAAATGTGATGAATGTTTTGGCTTGTGTGGGCCGTAGGGTCTTTGTTGCGACAACTCAGCTGTGTGCGGAAGCAGCAGGAGACACGCGCGGCTCTGTGCCAGCAAAACTTGACTTTGCAACAGGTGCTGGGCAATGGATGGGCCTGCGGACAGCATACAGACCCTGCTCTCAGCCCGAGGGAGCAGGGAAGCTTCCCGGAACGTGAGCTGCCCCGGGGAAGGGAGGGGTGCTTGTGAATACGCATTTCTGTGTGCATTGTGGCCTGGGATTGGGTGACCTTAGGATCCCATCCCAGTTCTGCCGCTGAGGGTTATTGAGTATTAAAAGAGATGGTGCGGGGCCAGAGTAATAGTATAGCCGGCAGGGAGCTTGCTTTGCAGGCAGTGACCCGAGTTTGATCTTGGCACACCAAATTGTCTCCCAGCCCCCCACCAGGAGTGATCCCTCATGGCAGGGCCAGGAATATACACAGCCCAGTGTGACCCAAAATAAAAAATAATGTGATCCTGATTTGTTTTCTTTTTGTTTCTGAGCCACACCTGGTGATACTCAGGGTCACCCCTGGCTCTGCACTTAGGAATTACTAGTGGTGGTGCTTGGGGGATCATATGGGATGCTGGGGATTGAACCTGGGTAGGTCGTGTGCAAGGCAAACGCCCTCCCCACTGGTTATTGCTATGGCCCCAGGAGAGCAGGGTTTTTTTTTTTTTCTTTTTGGGTCACACCCGGCGATGCTCAGGGGTTACTCCTGGCTCTGCACTCAGGAATTACTCCTGGCAGTGCTCGGGGGACCATATGGGATGCCAGGAATCGAACCCGGGCGGCATGGGCCGTGTGTGCAAGGCAACGCCCTGCCCACTGGACTATTGCTCTGGCCCCAGGTTTTAAATCTTGAAACACACTTCCAGCAAGTCTCTCCTCCTTTACAAACTCATAGTGCTGTTTTGCAGTGAAGACCTGCTCTTGGTTTTCCTAGAAGCCGCTCTCTTGAAGCCCCGACTGTTCCTGTCCTGATTCTGCTGACAGCCCAGAGTAGGAGTGCAGCTGTGAGCCAGAGTTTTGGATTCGGGCAGCTCTGCCCCAGAGCAGCTGTGGGACATTACACAAATGACTTCCTGTCGCCTCGGTTTCTGCATCTGAAATATGGAAATAATAGAAGCAACTGATGGCCATGAAGATGCACTTACACGGTCTGTGTAAAACACCAGAGTTGGAGTCTGACTTGCAGAAAGCAGCTGCTTGTTAACTCCACTACCCTGTCCTAGGGAAGATCGAAGCCCCGGAGACAAAGGGGTGAACAGAGAAAGTGTGTGAGCCCAGAGAGTGTGGGAGCCAGGTCAGCCCCAGAGTCGCAGAGTCCTGCATTGGGGCATTTTTCAGCTTCACAGGGCAGTCTCCTGCTTGCCCCACTCTCTCAGTCAGTCCTCCTGGGCTGGCACCTCGCTCAGTTCTTGTGTCTGCTTATAAGCTCCTGATTACAGCTCACAGGGCTCAGCCATCCTTTGAGAGCCCGGGGACCTGTTGACTGCCTGCTGCTTCCTCTTCCAACGCCCTTGACCCAGAGCTGGTCCTCTGTTCCTCAGTCTCTCCAGGCCTCGAGACCTCGCCATTACACAGAGGGGTTGGAGCTCTCGCCATTAGGTGTGTTGGAGTTGGTAGAACTGAATTGGAAATTTTAGGTGAATACACCCAGCAGATAATGCTGTGGGTCCAGGTTTGGAGGTACAGGACCAAAGCAAACATGGTCCTAAGCAGCAAGGAGCAGATATTCTGGATTGGTGGTGTATGACACCGTGTGTGCAGGTGCGTGGCGTGCGTGCGTGCGTGAGTGTGTGTGTGTGTGTGTGTGTGTGTGTGTGTGTGTGTGTCGGCGGCAGCCAATGTACACAGGCAATAATGGAGATGCTTTGGGGATAACTCAAGAAAGACTTCTCAGGGGCGGGCGTAGCCCAGTGGGTAGGCGTGCCTTCCCGGCTGGCCCATGCGCCGGTTCGATCCCGGCATCCCAATGGTCCCCGGCACCCGCCGGAGTGGTTCCTGAGTGCAGACCAGGAGTAACCCCTGCCGTCGCGTGACCCAAAAACAAAAAAAAAAAAAAAAAGACTTCTCAGAGTCTTTCAGACATTCTCAGAGGATATGACGTTAGGGGAGTTGGGAAGCAGGAAAGAGTCGTTCAGATATAGCAGGGGTGGGGCAAGGTTTAGGGCAGAGAGTATGGGCAGCAAATGTGACAAGAATGGAGAGAAAGAGAGATGAGGGGGAGAGTCCTGGAGCCCAGCTCATGATTGTGTGAAGGGAAACTTTGAAAGGTCCTTAACACAGGAGAAGTAGGATCTCACTATAGATTTGGGAGGTGAGCATGAAAGCGGAAGTGGGGTGTGTGTGTGTGTGTGTGTGTGTGTGTGTGTGTGTGTGTGTGTGTGTGTGTGTGTGTGTGTGTGTGTGTGGCGGCGTGCACGTGTAGTTTGGGCAGGGAATAATCCAGGTAAGAGATTACAGTGGCTGTGGAGGAGTGGCTGGTCCTGGACACATTTTGGTGTAAATTGCTCTGGTTTGCTGAGTATGAGAAATGCAAGAGGAGTTGAGAATAAAGTGGCGACAGGACTGGGAGAACGCTTTGAGGGAGAAATACCAGGAATGTGCATTTACTTTATTGAAATTTTCATTTATTTGAGGGTGCTTCTGGTAATGTGGGGGGGGCTGTTACTGGCTCTCTGGCAGTGCCCAGGGACTCTGGTACCAGGGGTCAAACTCCAGCCTTGGTTTAGTACCTCAGCTGGATGTGTGAAGCCTCTGGGCCCAGAAAGGGGTTCTGTGAACAGCTCCGAGGATAAAGACTTACGTGGCATGAGAGACTCGGAGATCAGCTCCAGGCACTCTTTTGTTGGGGGTGTTGTTTGGGTCACATCCAGGCATGCTCAGGTCTTACTCCTGGCTCTGCACCAGGCATCGTCCGTGTGGCTTCGGGGACCAGGTTAACCACGCTAAGGCAAGCGCACTCCCGCTGTGCTGCTGCTCTGCCCGTTCCTCGCACTCATCACTATTATCCCCATTTTTAGAAGGAGATGATTGAAGCTGAGGATTAACTAACTCCCCCACATTCCCACTGCTGATTTGGGGAGAAAAGCCAGCACTCACCCCACGTCTGTTTGGCTCCAGATCAGCCTTTTTACACACCCTCAGCCTCCCTTCCCTCTGTCACTAGCATTACGCACGGGCGCTGTCATTCACTCTTCCTTCTGCATGGCGCCAACTCCATTGCCTGCTTGAGACCAGGGGCAAGGATGAGGAGCCCACTTTGGGTGCTGAAGCAGGCAGCAGCCCGTGAGCTAGTCATCTCTTTGAGCATTTTGCGAGGGCCCAGACACTTACATCCCCTTAGGCATCCTCAACACAAGAAGGCCACTGAAAATTGCACAGATATCAGTTCATTCCTAAAACATGTTCTAAAGCTGTAGGCATGACTCAGAGATTGTATACCAGGTAAGGCACTTGTCTTATATGCAGCTAACTCAGTTCAATCCCTGGAACCCTCCAGGGAGTGATCTCTGAGCTCAGAACCAGGAGTAAGTCCTGAGTACAGAACCAAGAGTAAGTTCTGAGTACAGAACCAGGGTAAGCCCTGAGTACAGAACCCCCTTTCTGGGCCCAGAGGCTTCACACATCCAGCTGAAGTACTAAACCGAGGCTGGAGTTTGATCCCTGGTACCAGAGTCCCTGGGCACTGCCAGAGAGCCAGTAACAGAACCAGGAGTAAGTCCTGAGTATACAGACCCAGGAGTAAATCCTGAGTAAAGAAACAGGAGTAAGCCCTGAGTACAGAACCAGGAGTAAATCCTGAGTACAGAATCAAGAGTAAGTCCTGAGTACAGAACAGGAGTAAGCCCTGAGTACAGAACAGGAGTAAGCCCTGAGTACAGAACCAGGAGTAAGCCCTGAGCACAGAACCAGGAGTAAGTCCTGAACACCACTGGGTACGCTTCCCCTTCAAAAAATAAATATATAGACAGATATGGAGGAGGTACATAGAGATAGACAGGTACTATATAAATATTTGAAAAGTTCTGGGATCAGAGTGATAGTACAATGGGTAGGGTGTTTCCCTTACATGTGGCCAACCTGGGTTTGATCCATAGAACCCCATGTGTTCCCTAAGCACTGCTAGGAGTGATCCCTAAGTATAGAGGCAGAAGTAAGCCAGAGCACAATACCATCAGAATTTATTCATATATAGCTTGTGAGGGTGTCTTTTAAGGGGAGGAGTGGCACACCCAGCAATACACGGGGCTTACTCCTGGCTCTGCACTCGAGTTACTTCTGGCTGTGCTTGGGGAACCATATAGGATGCTGGGGATGGAACCTGGGTTGGCCATGTGCAAGGCAAATGCCCTACCCACTGCACTGTTGCTTGAGACCCCTCCTCCCTCCTCCCCCTCCCTCCCTCCTCCCTCCTCCTCCCTCCCTCCCTCCTCCTCTCCCTCCCTTCCCTTCCTTCCTTCCTTCCTTCCTTCCTTCCTTCCTTCCTTCCTTCCTTCTTCTCTCTCTTCTGGCTCCATGCTGAGGGATAATTTCTAATGGTGCTCAGGGAACTATACGTGGTGTTAGGAATCAAAACAAATTTGACGGATGGGACTTGCCCACCACACTAGCCACCATTTTCGCTGTCCGGACGCTGGGAAACTGCCTCACGACCGGATTAACAGAGCAAAACCAGTTCAAGCCCAGGTCACGCGCCGCAAGCGGCCGTGCGGTCCAATAAAATAGTGGAAACAGTAATGTCTTTTGATGCACTGCATTCCACGATGTGCAGGAAAGTTTGGCGGGAGGGAGAGATAAAGAGGAGAGAAATGACATACAGAACCCGCCAAGTAGTTGAGGTGTGGGAGGGGGGAGGGAGGTGGGGACATTGGTGATGGGAGATGGGTTCGGGTGGAGGGATGGGTGTTGGAACACTGTAGAACCAAAACTCTACATGAGCATCTTTCAATTGTTATGTCTAAAATGGTGTAATAAAATTTTGGGGAAAAATAATAAAATAAAATAAAAAAAAACAAATTTGATCCCATGCAATACAAGTGCCTTAACCCCTGTACTCTCCGACCCAGGTTTTCTTTTTCAAGGCTAAATTTTCAAGGCTAAATTATAAGCAGAATGAGAACGCTATTTGGGTCTCCCAAAGAGGAATCGAAAGAGCTATGCTTGGAATATCACGCCTCACTCAAGCGAAAAGAAGGAATCCGGAGCTCCGACTTCCGTCGCTATTCCAGAGTCAGGGACACTGTCTAGTTTGCCAAGCCATCAAAAATCAGATGGGCTGGACATGTAATGAGATTTGGAGATGACCGCTGGACTAGAGACATTACCGACTGGATCCCACGGGATATCAAAAGATCACTTGGCTGCCCACCTACAAGATGGTCAGACTTCTTCGTCAAAACCCTGAACGAACGGTTTGAGGCTCTTTGTATTCCTGAAGCAACCAGATGCCACTGGGCTACACTGGCACGTGATAGGGCCAAATGGAAATATTACTGGCGCCCACTCGAGCAAATCGGCGAATAACGGGATGTCAAGTGATCAAGTGAAATTATACTTCAATGCAAATATATCTAACAGCTTACTTATCCATTTATCCACTGAGGAACATTTGGTGTCCAGCTGTGAAAGAAAATAACTTCCAATAGGAAGTCATTTGAATCTGAAGAGAGAAGCCAGGAGACTATGGCAGAGAATGACTAAGAGGTCTCAGCATGAAAAGGTAGACAGGACTTTGGTCCCAGTAGCTGCACAGGTTCTCGCCTTATCGTGAGCTTGCTGTCACTTGTCACTTGTCTTCCGTTGTTTATCAATTTGCTCGAGTGGACGCCAGTAACGTCTCCATTCGTTGGGAATGAGGTTCATTATTGTTACTGTTTTTGGCATATCGAATACACCACGGGTAGCTTGCCAGGCTCTGCTATGGCTCTGGGTTCATCCCGGGGGCCCAGTCTTTTTCAAGTCAGACCATCAACCATCCAGGGCCCACGGGGCAGAGCCGTGGGATAGGTGTTGAATGTAAATATTTTGTTATTGGTTGCGTTCTACTTTATATCCATTAGATATGGTGTGCTACTTGGTATATCAGTATAATAGTGTTTGAGATGTCATGGGGCCACATCCAAGATTCTAAAATTTTTTTAATAGGTTGATAAATTTGGAGTTAAATTTTTAACTTGAAGTATGGGCATGACTGCCGGGACTTCTGGGAAAACAGGGAAATGGGGGTAGGGATCCCATCCCGATTCCATGAAAGCCTGGAGATTTCAGTCACAAAACCCACATACCTGTATTTGAAGATTCATGGGTAGGGCTTATCTGAGCAGTGGAGTCTGGCCTTGAACATGGCTGCAATTGAGAAGTGTGGAGGTTTTGGCTGACCAAGGACAGTCTTGTACTTTCCATGATACAGCCCTGGAATTATTCAGCTTTCCAGGGGCCCTTGTTGCTTTCAGCATGTGTGGTATGTAGCTTTTGGCCCTGCCTCTCTGGGGTGAACAGCATGGTTCTGAAAGGCCCCACGTCTCTGGAGCGGCCTACCTCTTTTAGCCGGAATAAAGCATTCCTTTCCAGACGAGGCGGCTGGGCCCAGGTGGGATCAGCTGCTTGGTGTTCTCTAGAGAGCTTGGCCTGGGCTGAGGCCTCTGGCTCCCTGCCTACTTCTCCCTTGGGGACACAAATTGCTAGTTGTGAGGAATAATTGCAGCAGGGCCTGTCCCGTCTGCACGTCACTTGCCTTTGCCACTAAATGTTAGCTTCACTCTAGGTGTCCAGAACTACTTTTCTCTTAGCGCTTTATGAACCTAACTCTCCTCCTCCTTTAACCTCTTTCCAGCCCCTGCTCCCCAGAGGTCCTTTGAGTGAATCCAACTAAAACTTGCAGAACCCATGCTTAAGCTTTTTATCTGCAGCTCCAGTGGGTTTCGGGCTTGCAGACTAATTTTCTGAAGGGCTTTGTCTGAAGCGCATGGACCTGGTGGATCTCTGGTCTCCCCTGACTGGGCAAAGGATTTCCAGGTAAACCCTAAAGCCAATCATAGTTGGCACACACCTCTCAGAAGCATCAGTAGAGCAAAGGACTTGAACATAGTTTTCCAGTGATGGACCAAATGAACAATGTGCTCCAAGTTGGAGAAAAATGGGAAGGACTTCTTCTGCCTGCCCTGCCTGGCTCCTAGCCCCCAGATGATGCCAGAATCAGGGGAAACACAAGAAGTGCTATCTGCCCATATTTGGAGGCTGGTGTCTCTTCTCTCCTGAGAATTGAACCCACATACAACTGAACCTAGGATCACTCCTGGCAGGGCTCAGGGATACGAGATTCCGTGGATTAAACCAGAGTTGGCAGGCTGCAAGGGAAATGCCCGACCTGCTGTACTATTGCTCCAGCCCCTATAGTGTTTATTCCTAGCTATGTGCTCAGGGGATCAAACCAGGGTCAACAGTACACAAGGCAATATACTCTTTCCTACACTCTTCTGCACTAAAGGTTAAGTTTTGAGTTAGGATGAATTTGCTAAGTGGAAAACAGAAAGAGCATGATGTCATTATTTGTGTAAAGTTGTAATCACAAAGGTGTGATGTTCCATTGGAGAGCAGATTACCCACTGGCGGGGCGGGGGTGGCCCATTGATGGAAGATGAATCCTTGACCTTCAGAAGTAGAAGAGCCCAGTGAGGGTGTGGACACTGCCCTGTGGACTGTGCTTACTCAACAGGAACAGAGACATTCTACAGGGTTTTGAAAGATTTATTATTTTTTTTAGAAGTTAACATGTGAATAATAGGAAACAGGAAAAAAAAAGCAAAGAACATAGTCATACAGTTGCACGCAGTTATGTCTGACATGTCCTTCTGGGTCGTTTACCTACACAACTAAACATCCATTATGTTATTAAGATCATGTTTATGTATCATGCTTCTTTATAGACCATGAATATTGACCATTTCAAAGTCCCAAAGCTATACGAGTATTTGGTAAACAAGAATACACAATAAGGAGAAAAATTTTATCCAAGCTTTTTTGGCAAAGAAAATTTCTTAAAGACAAACGGCAACAAGGCCTCTAGATGAAGATATTGGCGTAGTTACAATTAAAATACTGCATTCCCTGTAATGTTCAAGTTACAGTGAGACCAAGCAACCCAGTAACTAAGTATAAGCTTCTAAGAGAACTCATTATCCAATCATACTAATAAAAGGTTAGTAAGGAAGCCGAGAGCTAAGGAAGCACCACTACTGCCTTCCTGCTTGCAGCCAGAGACGTGCACGCACCAACCAGCAACCTTCAATACAGCCCCTTCCTCTGCTAGTCCTTCTGGCCCTCTGCTGCCAAGCATAGAAACAAGGCTTAAGGACGTTTATCACTCAGAGACGGTTTAACAAGGTCCTGTCTAAGATGCTCCCTTTCTACAGGCTACATCAGATATATACAAATTGGGTTAGTTCACTAGTTCTACTTTTTATCATACATTGTCACCTCAGGACATCTAAAAGCTTAGATGTTGCAAAGTAATCAATGAACCTTGTCCACAATACACACGGGTACTTTACAAAAGTCCACATCTAGACCTACGCTACTATCTAGACTGTCTTCCAGCTGAGCCGCTAGCAGAGCCCCTTCCCTTCGCCCTTCCTCTTCTCTCTTCACTATTTCAGTGACCAAGTACAGGACCACATCTTGCTCCAAGAGGTGGCTTAACAGACTCTCCCAGAAGACAGTCCTTCCTAAAAACTAAAATATATAGAAATTGTTTACTATTACCTTTTTAAAATATACTGTATTAGGGCTTACCCTTTAATATACAGTCATGTTAACTAAACTGCAGATGGAAGACAAGAGACAACCCGGACGTACTGTAAGACTCTTGGGTACAGTCTTCCGGGCAAGCCCTTCCCCAGTCGGCATTCTGGTCATCAGTTCCATCTCCAGATACAACCATTCCTATACATTTTCTATCCCCAGATCTAACCATTCCCTATTTTTTTTTAATTTTTTCTTTTAATATTTTGTACACTTTCAAACATCTGTGACTAAATGTTTCAAACAAGATTTGTTTGTCCTCTGTCCACTACAATCTGAGTACCTTCTACTTAACATTTTAGCCTAGAATTTTTTTGTTTGTTGGTTTTAGGGCCACACCCGACTGTGCTCAGGGCTTCCTCTTGGCTGACTCAGCACTCACACCTGGCAGGCTCAGGGGACCACGTGGTGAGGGGGATCAAACCCAGATCGGCCACATGCAACCGCAAGCACCCTACCCATTGTACTCCAGCTCCCCTAGCCTAGACTCTTGCCTCTTCTCATCCTTATCAACCCAGTGGACAGGTTGCAAACGACTCTTATGCCAAGTGAATATTAAGTTTCACTCCCTCACATTGTTTTTAGAAGTCTTCCCTATGAATTTTAACAAAGTGTACATATGTACTTGTTTACTAACTCTACTTTTACACTGGCAACCTCTTTAACATCTAGAAAGAATAGATGTTGCAATTAAGGACATCTGTCCTTTATATACAATATATACACAGCTAAATAAAGCCAAATACAGACATAAGGGACAATGGCTAATCAAAGCTAACTAAAAACATGAATCTAACGCCCTTTGTGCTCTCTTCCTCCCTCTCTGAACCAGCACAAATGTGGAACTGCTCAGAAGTAGTTGGATCATTCTGGTCACTCCATTTCCAAGACTATCTCTAATGTATTTTTAAAAAAAGGTATCTACAAAATGGGTTAATTTTACTACCTCTACTTTTAACATACTTTGTGCACTTCTAAACATCTAGAAAGACCAGATGTTTCAAATAAGGACTTAGTTTGTCCACTATATACACAGTAGTGTTGAATAAACCACACACAAGTAACAATGGTTATATCTCAAAATGTCTTCACTCTGGTCTAGAACCCTTCATTTTTCCCTAATTCTTCCTCTCCACCACCAACCCTGGTGAGGGTAGTGCAATTTCATTCCCAAAAAGGTCTTTTCCCTGAAGACAGCTTTTGATGAATTTTAACACAAAGTCTACAAATGTGTTAGTTTACTAACTCTACTTTTGTCATACACTGACAACCTCTTTAATATCTGGAGATTAAGTATTTAAAAAAAATCAGGACCCATTTGTCCAGTATATATACAATATATACAGTAAAGTTATAGATGAAATAGAAATGTAACATATAGGGCAGAGGGTAAGCTGAGAATTTCCTACTCTGCAATTCCCCTCCACCTCCCTCAAGCCCGAGTATACTGTTTGAAGAGGTGGTTTGAAGTTCCATGTTTAAGGATATTTCCCACCAACTTTTTTATTTCCAAGAAGCACTATTCTACTTTGAACTCCATTCAGCACTTAGCTAGGTATCCAGAAAGACCAGATGTTTCTTTTCAGCACTTGTCCACAACGTCCATAGCACTATGAAAGCCAACTGCACACATAACAATGGTTGTATTTTGAGGTATCTTCTAAACGTGACCATTTGGCCTGAACTTTCCCCTTATTAGTCATTCTCTCCACCACCAATCCAACCTTGTGGACAAGTACAGGGATGTATAATTTAGAAGTGAACTAATTCATACCCAAGTCATTTACAGAAAGCCTTCCTGTAACACTCACAGTCTTAAAGGTGCTCATTTTACTGGCAACTTCTTTAAAATCCAAAGCAAAGGTCCCCAAACTTAATTTGGCCTACCACCTTTTCAGGGGAAAGAAAAAAAAATCACCCATTACCCTCCAGGAAGCAAACAAAGGACTGCCCCACCCCCTCCCCCCCCCCCCCCCCATTGCACCTAAGGCTACTACTGCCTCCCCATCCTTCCCAAGGGCCCCTAGGAGGCAGTACCGCCCACTTTGAGAATCATTTGAGCTAGAGACTGGATGTTACAAAAAATCCTGTCCCTTATATACAGAGCAAAACAAAATGCTTGTAGCATACAAAAAATGATTGTCTAAAAAAATGCCTTTTTACAAACACACTAGCACATTACTTTTTTGCAATTCCTTCCCTTTCACCTCTTGAAACCACTTAGCAGGCAAGCACACCATGCACAGAAGTGATTTAACAGTCCCACTCCCAAGACGGTATAGTATTTCCCACAAGGTTTAGCAAAAATGGTATTTACAATGTGACTAGTTCTCTACCTCTACATTTAACATACGTCGGGCACTTCTAAACATCTAGATGAACTAGATGTTTCAAATAGGACTTCATCTGTCCACTATATACACAGCAGCCTTGAATCAACTGCATACATGTAACAGAATCTCAGAGTGTCTTGAAAATATGAACATTCTAGCCTAGTACTACCACCCTCCCCCAGCGCTCCCTCTTCCCACCCAAGTTGATGCTCACATTTCAAAAGAATCTTTCCCCTCAAATTTAGTACAAATTATACACTGGCAACCTCTGTTAACATCTATAAAGATTAGATATGGTTAACTTAGCACTCACCACTATATACACTAGACACAGCAAAGTGAAACCAAAAAAAGCAAAGAGGCGAACACAAGGGACAGTGAACAATGACCCTGAGCACTACAACCACAGGGGCGGAGCTCTGCACCCCCCCCTGCTCCTGCCCCGCCCAGTGCACAAGGTGCATGGCTCAAAGAACGGCCTTGCCATCACCCCCGCCCCCCAGGAATTTTTTTTTTAATTTACAAAGCATTTTTACAACTACTACTTTAAACATACATCAGGCACTTTAGAACATCTAGAAATATTAGCTATTTTTTAAAATGTACTTAACATTTGCCAACTGGGTACGCAACAGTGAGGAATAAAATGCAGACATAAAACAACGGTTATAATATAAAAATGTCTTCTAAACGTGACCAGTCCCGCAGGGGCCCCGTCTTCTCTTCAAGGTCTTCTCTTCCTGTCCTCCAGCTGGCAAACAACTGTGGCCGGGGGTCGCGCCTGAATCTCGCTTCCAGAGGTGGTGCCAATCCCTTTTCACAAAGTCATTTCCAGAAGACATTTTTTATGTTAAGCAAATGGGCATTTACATGTCGCTTTCTACTTCTACTTTATCATACGTCGGCAACCTCTTCACGCCTAGATCTAGATGTAGCACAAGTTTTAAAAAAAGGTTGGGGGGTTAAGTTGAGAGCAGCTTTATCATATTATGTACACAGCCTTCGCTTGGCGGCCAGGAAATCTTCCCAAAAGGATGGTTGGGCACTTAGGTCGAGAAACCATTTTCTCTTTCCGGCGAGCATCTATTTGTAGAACGAAGATCAAGCGCGCGATGGCCGGGAGCCGTTCCATCGGCGTTGATCGGGTTCCGCTCACCTTAGGGGCCCTTCGGGCCTTTGTCGGTCGTGGTCAGGACGAGGTGCGGTCTCGTCCGGGGGGGACGGGGCAGTCAGCCCAGGTCCCGGATCTGCGCGGCTTCAATGGCTCAAAGAGGTGGCGGGGCAGGCGTTGGCGCCTCCCGGCTTTCGTGGGCCTCGGTGGGCCTTGGCGGGCCACTAGGGCCCTCTGCGGCATTCGGGCGGCCGCCATTGTGCCGCCCGCCACGCCCGCCGCCATCTGCAGGCGGTCGGCGGGCGCTTCGCCTCGGGCCAGGGCAGGGTTGGGCCTGGCAGTCCGGGCGGTCGGCGGGGTCCGAGCTGGAGCGGGCCGCCGCCATCGGCGAGGGAGTTGGCGGTCGCGACAGAGATTCGCTGCTGTTTCGAGGCCTGGGCCGGGCCGGCGAGCAGCCTCAAAGAGAGTCCAAGTCTCCAAAGTCTCCTCAGTCTCGAGTCCGCTCCCGCCCCGGGCCCTCCAGCGCGCCCCCCGGCCCCTAGGCCTGGAGGGCCTGAAAGGCCCGGGGACGCAGGCCGCGATCCGCTCTCCTCTGCCTTCTCTGCCGGAACTGACTTGGCAGTTCTCTTCGCAAGCGAGGAGGGGGAAAAGCGGCACCGGAAGTGCCTCGCGCAGGACCCGCGAGCCAAGGTTCCGGGACTCCAACGTTCCGGCCGGGGCGGGAGGAAACAGGAGGCGCCTGTCACGTGGCCTCCGCGGATTGCCCTCCGAGCCTGCCTGATCGTGTTTGTGCCCCGCATTCACTCATTCACCACCGTTTATTGATCGCACACTGTATGCCACGTGAGTACGCGGGAAATGCACTAGTGAAGAAAAATAAAACCTGACAGTATCTGGCTTTTTTAAAAATTTTTATTTTTACAATTACAAAGATATACAATTAAAAAAGTTCATATTTGGGTTTTTGGTCATACAGTGTTCCAGCACACATCCCTCCACCAGTGCCCATCTCCCACCACCAACGTCCCCGGTTCCCTCCCCCTCCCCCAGCCCACCTCCATGGCGGGTTCTTTATTTCTTTCCCTTTCTCTCTCTTTCTCTTTTCCTTCCCCCAGACTATGGATTGCAGAACATACATTAAAGGGTTGTCATGTGTATCCTTTTGCCTCCTATTTAATGCTCAGTTCTAGGTTGGCAGTAGTACCCTCGACAATTGTTAGCACACTGTTCCATTTTCTGTCTTACCTAGCCTCTGACTCCCACACGTTTGTGATAATTTCCACCTTTGACAAGACCTCCTGATATGTTTCACTTGACCTTGGATATTGGTATCATAATATGTACATATATATTTATGTTATGCAAATAAATGCAGTCATTCTGAGTATCTGGCTTTCTGACATTTGTAATCTAGTAAGGCAAACACAATCATTCCCCCAAAAATTGCATAAAAAGCCATTACTGAAGGTGCTATAAAAAATAAAAAGGAATTGAATAAATGATGTGTGGCTGTGGACTGTTTTACCTGTGCTCAGAGATCACTACTGGCAGGTTTGTGTTGCTGGGAATTGAACCTGGGCCACCCCATGCAAGGCAATTAATTGCCTTCCTCTCTCTCTCAGCCCCTGACCAAGTCGCTTTTGATTACACATGTCCAGGCTTGGGGATGTCTGGTGGACCTCATTTGCTGTTGGTGTGAGCGTCCTTACCTTGGGTTCTTCCAGAACGTGGAAGAAGCTGGATCACACAGGGCAGACAAGAGTATGATTAGGAATCAGAAGTGACTGTTTAATGTGAAGAACGGGAAAGGGAAGTTTTGCTTATTTTTTTCTGAGTGAAGTGGGAGTTGTGGGAGGGCTTCAGAACTGCAGCCAGGAGTGGGCTGAGGAGGGGGAGGTGCCCTAGCAGGGAGAGCTTCACGCTGTATGTAGGCTTGCAGTTAACCAGGTGAAAGGGAACGGTGGTTTGTACAGGGTGATAGCAGCAAGGGGGGCAAAAAAGAAAAGGAAAAGAGAAAAATAAAAGTAAAAAGAAAAGAATGAGAAAGAGATTGGCTTCAGGATAAATAACAGTTTTGCTGTCAGATCTAATGGAAAGGAAAGGAACCAAGTAATAATTGGTCTGGGAAAATGGAGAAAATTCCGAACGGATAGGAAAGGCCAGGGGAAAAGAAAGTTTGGTGTGGTGGTGGTGGGGGGGTGATACCAGGAGTTTCAGTGTTGAAATACTATGTTTGAGATGCCTGTTTGATATCCAGTAGAACTGATAGGTAGACAGTTGATTTTATAAGCCTGGATTCTGCATAGAGCCTTTGGAGGTTACACGTTTGGAAGTCATCAGCAAATGAGTGTCTTTAAAGCTACGGAGCTGCATGAGAGAACCAGAGGGTATGAGGTGTAAGGCTCCATCCAACTATAAGGCTCTTGCAGCTAAAGGAGCAGTGACTAAAATAAAAGGAGTCATGCTAAATGAGAGAAAATAGTCACCCACTATGTACCTGACATGGGCCAGTAGTCAATTTATAAAGCACTCACAAAACTTAAAAAAGCAACACCGTCCAAAATTAAAGAAAGAGGACAATTGCTGAGCAGGTCAGCATAGGCATGGTTTACAGGCACATGAAAAGTGCTCATCCTCACTGATTATCAGGGAAATGAAAATCAAAATGGCAGTCAGAGAGCACCTCACGTGGCGGGAATGGCCCGTATCAGAAAGGTCAGAAATAGAAGTGCTGGCGGGATGCAGAGAAAAAGAGGCCCTCACTGCTGGAGGGACAGTGAATGGTTCAGCCTCTTTGGAAAACAGTTTGGAAAGTTCTCAAAAAATTGAAATAGAACTATATATGACCTGGTAATTACTCTCCTTGGTGTCTAGCCTGAAAACACAAACATACTAATTTGGAAAGTTATATAAACACCTATGTGCATTGCAACATTATTTACATTAGCCAAGTCCTAGAAAGAACCCAATTTTATTTATGTATTTATTTCGTCTTTTTGGGGGTCACACCCAGCAATGCTCAGGGGTTACTCCTGGTTCTGCACTCAGGAATCACTCCTGGCAGTGCTTGGGAGACCTTATGGGATGCTGGAGATCAAACCTGGGTTGGCCACATGCAAGGCAAATGATGTACTATTGCTCCAGCCCAAGAACCCAATTTTAAAATTATTTAAAATTTTTTATTTTATCAAAATACTGTTTATGGTGCCGGAGCGATAGCACAGAGGGAAGGATGTTTGCCTTGCATCGCGGCCAACACAGGTTCGATCCCGGCATCTCATATGGTCCCCTAAGCAATGCCAGGAGTAGTTCCTGAGTAACCTCTGAAGTAACCTCTGAGCATCGCCGGGTGTGACCCAAAAAAGCAAAAAAAAAAATATTGTTTATAAAGTTTATGAGACTGACGCGCTACCTACTGCGCTAACAAGGCACTTAGTTATAAAGTTTATAAAGTTATTCATAGTTTATAAAGTTATTCATAGTTGAGTTTGGAGGAGGAGGAAGGGGAGGAGGAGGAGGAAGAAGAGGAAGAAGAGGAGAAGAGGAAGAGGAAGAGGAAGAAGAGGAACAAGAAGAAGGTGAAGAAGGAGGGGAGGAGAAGGAGGAGAAAGAAAGGAGGAGGGGAAGGAGAAGGAGAAGGAAGAGGAGGAAGAAGAGGAAGAGGAGAAGAGGAAGAGGAAGAACAAGAGGAAGAGGAAGAAGAGAAACAAGAAGAAGGAGGAGAAGGAGATGGAGGAGAAGAAAGAAGAGGAGGTGAAGGAGGAGGATGAGAAGGAGAAGAGAAGAGGAGGAAGAGGAGGATGAGAAGGAGAAGAGAAGAGGAAGAGAAGAGGAAGAACAAGAGCAAGAGGAAGAAGAGGAACAAGAAGAAGGAGGAGACGGAGGAGAAGAGGAGGAGGAGAAGGAGAAAGAAAAGGAGAAGAAGAAGGAAAGATGATTCCAGCACCAGTGCCAGCTTCCTTCTACTGATGTTCTGACCCTCAGCTTGCCATCTTGATATCTTGATAGGCACCTTTGTTGGTTGTTTGGGTCTCATGATTTCAATGTTACTGACAGTGGTTTGAAGATATATATATATATATATTTTTTTTTTTTTTTCTTTTTGGTGTCACACCCAGTGGTATTTAGAACTTACTCTGTGCTCAGGGATCACTCCTGGCCAGGCTTGAGGGACTATATGGGATGCCAGGGATCAAACCCCGGCTGGCCATGTGCAAGGCAAGTGCTCTGCCTACTGTACTGTCGCTCCAGCCCTGGTTTAGGTGTTTGACTCTATCATTCCTTAATACCACTGATGTGCCTGCACCTTGCCCCTTGCTGTTGCACCCTGTTGCTTCTCATCAGTCTCCTCTCCCCCTCCCTCCACTCAATTTATTAGACAGAATCCAATTCATCAACAACCAGAAGAATTGATAAGAAAATTGTGGCCTATATGCACAATGGAATGCTATTTGGCTATTAAAAAAAAATAAAATCTTGCATGTTGCTGCAATTTGTATGGAATTGAAGGGTACTATGTTAAAATAAGTCAGAGGGCTGGAACAATAGTCCACCGGGTAGGGCGTTTGCCTTATACGCGGCCAACCGGGTTCGATCCCCAGCATCCCATATGGTCTCCTGAGCACTGCCAGGAGTAATTCCTGAGTGCAGAGCCAGGAGTAATCCCTGAGCATTGCCGGGTGTGACCCAAAAAAGCTAAAAAAAAAAAAGTCAGAGAAAGATCTTACTCCTATATGGTATATGAAGAAACAAAGAAAGGGAATCAAAATGAAATGAAATCAATAAGACAAAACCCTTAGACTCTAATAAAAACTGAAATTGCCTATCATTGGGTAGGGGGTGCTAAGGGGGAGTGAGGGGGAAGGGTAGACAGGAAGGGTTTTAGGGTATCAGCACCTTAGTGGTGGTGTAATACAGGGACATTTCATGCCTAAGTATAAATATTAGCACTCTTTTTTTTTTGGGTCACACCCGGCAATGCTCAGGGTTACTCCTGGTTCTGCACTCAGAATTACCCTGCGGGCTCAGGGACCAATGGGACCCCGGGATCGAACCCCGGCTCAGGCCGGCGTAGGCAAACGCCCTACCCGCTGGGCTCCGCTCCGGCCCCAATATTAGCACTCTTATAAGCCATGTTATCCCAGTAATCATAATCATAAAGCTTGCCATGATGGGAAGCCTCCAGGTGGAGGTGCCTGCCCCCTTTCTGGGTTCCTTACCTACTAAGGGAAGCATTCCTGAGATGAAAGGGTGATGGATAATCACACAGGGCAGACACACATACTTCCTGTCTGCTACTTGATAGCTCTGCTTGTTCCAATAGTCTCTTAAACTCCTCTTAGGCAAAATGAAATTCTCGATATCTCCCCAGAGCCTGCTTTCCCCCAGCTCAGTAAATGGTTGTATCATCCATCCAGTTCCCAAATAATAATCTAGACCTCTTCCTTGATTCCTCTCTTTCTCTGCCTCTCCATTCTGCAACCATCACAAGTCCAGTCTTTTCTCCTAAATGCAATTCAAATAAGCTAATTTCCTGTATTGTTTGTTCACTACTGCAGTTTGTAGTTACATTAGCTATTTAAATTTTAAATAATTTGATATAGAATTAAGAATTCACTTCTTCCCTGTACTGACAACATTCTAGATGATCAGTAGCCATCCTCTCTCCTCTGTAACAGATATACAACATTTCACCATTCCAGAAGGTTCTAGGACAGTGCTGATCTGAAGCCTAGCCCAAATCGGCAGCATCACTACATGACTCTACTTGCCTCTTAATTGCTCAGTTTTTACCTTCTAATAATAATGCCTTCAACCTACAAAGGCTCTTAACTCTTTAATCAGAAATCTCATCTCGATCCTCCCTGTTTAAGCCTTCTCTGATTTTTCATGGCTTTGAAGAAAGTCCACAACCCCGTACAGTGCCTACTACCCTGACTCAACCACACTGTCCCCTTGCTAGTCCTTCCACCATCTTAGCTCTTCTGTACCTCAGGACCTTTACAAGTGCTTTTCCCTCTACCTGAAAGGCTGTTCACCTGGTTACGAGCAAGGCTAAGTTACTTCTCATCTTGTAGATCTACTTCCATCATTATTTCTTTGAAGGGCCTTTCTTGACTTTTCTGACTCAGGAAGGTCTCTCCCAGTTAATATCACATCACCCTAATTATTTCCTACCCTTTTTGGGAGAGGATCACACCCAGCAATTCTCAGGGGTTACTCCTGGCTCTTCACTCAGTAATTACTACTGGTGGTGCTTAGGGAACCATATGGGATGCCAGGGATTGAACTGGGTTGGCTGTGTACAAGGCAAATGCTCTACCCACTGTCCTATTGCTCTGGCCCTATTTCCTATCTTTATCCACTAGATTATCTCAGTATTTTTGTCAGTATTTTTTTTAATATGGGCTACATTCAGTGCTGCCGAGGTGTTGGGGACTTATGTGGTACTGGGGATCAAATTCAAGGTCTTAAAGAACTAGATATGTTCTCTACCACGAGACCTATATTCTCTGGTGCCGTATCTCATTGTTTTATCAATAATGCTGAACATTTCTATGCAATTCTTGCATGCAAAGCACCGATTACAAGGGATTTGGTTTCATGGGCTTCATCTTACTTGTTCATTTACTAGTTTCATTTTTCTTGTTTTCCTCTATGACCTCAACACCCAGTAAAATTTCTGTCATATAGTTGACATGAAGAATTATTAAACAGGGGCCGGAGTGATAGCCCAGCGGGTAGGGCGTTTGCCTTGCATGCGGCCAGCCCATGCCGGCCCAGGTTCCATCCCCGGCATCCCATATGGTCCCCCGAGCACCGCCAGGAGTAATTCCTGAGTGCAGAGCCAGGAGAAACCCTTGAGCATTGCCGGGTGTGACCCAAAAAAGCAAAAAAAAAAAAAGAATTATTAAACAAATGAATTTTTTTTTTGCTTTTTTGGGTCACACCTAGCGACACCCAGGAGTTACTCCTGGCTCTTAGCTCAGGAATTACTCCTGGCGGTGCCTGGAGTAATTTGGAAATGTTACTGGCGCCCGTTCGAACAAATCGATGAATAACGGGATTCAAGTGATCAAGTGGTGCCTGGGGGGACCATATGGAATGCCGGGATCGAACCCGGGTTAGCCACATACAAGGCAAACAAACGACCTACCTGCTGTGCTATCGTTCAGGCCATGAATGTTTATTGAGCATCTACTATGGCTCAGGTTGTTTCATAGATTTTGTTTCATTTAATTTTCACTGGAATCCTGTGGTTTAGGGATTATTACTATTTCCTTTACAGATGACAGACCTTGCCTAGTTCTCAGCAAGAAGTAACATTCTAACCAGGTCTTCTGATTCCAGCACTCTCCAGGAAGGCACTTTAGGGATTCAGAGACCTGAGCACACATTAGCTTGCAGCTACCCTCAGCTCAGAAAGGAAAGGAAAGACTGCTTTTTTTCCAAGGGCTCTTTATTTCACATCCAGCTGGAGATTGGGTCTGGGGCGGGAGGAGGGGAGGAGTTGGGGGGTTGTCACTGCACAGCTGGAAGGCCATTCAGGGGCTGGAGCACAGCGCAGGATTTGCAGAAAGAGGGGGAGCTCAATGTTCTGATTCAGTCTGAGCAACCCCAGAGACTCCAGACTAGACTCTGAGCCTAGGGCGCACCCAGTGTGACAGCCGAGTCTACGATGCCTTTTTGCCGGTGTCAGATCAAGGATGAGACAAGGAGGGAAAAGCAAAAATAACGAGACTTCTTGGCACTTCTCCTCGGTAACGTCACATGTCAGGCTTGTGACATCGAGTGGTGTTTGTCAGGCCAAAGGCTCCGAGCTCATTAGCAGGAATGGTGTTGAGCTGCAGGCCCCCCACGCTGCTTTCGAGCAAACACTGCCGTGTCTCCATCCCTCTGGGCCTGGGCACACAAGCAGAATTCCACCCTCATCCACATCAGCACACATTGCACAGGGGCTGCCGGTTGGCAGCAGGGTCCTGGCTATGTCTTGTATGTTTTTGGGGTGTCCCAGAGGCCTCAGATTCATCCTTATTGTTGTATGAGCTTTCATTTGGGACCTGGTACGAGCTTAGCACTGAGTTTCTTTTACTTTTGTTGTTTTTGGCCTACCCAGCAGTGCTCAGGGGATTACTTCTGGCTCTGCACTCAGGGATCACTCCCGGGAGTGGGGGGTCCCAGGGCACCGTATGAGGCACTAGGGATCGAACTTGGGCTGGCCGTATACAAGACAAGCATGCTAACTGCTATACCATCTCTCCACTTTTTCCCTCTGTTTTTTTTTTCTCTTGTTTTCAGGACACACCTGGCAGTGCTCATGGGCTACTCCTGGCTTAGTGCTTACGTGGCCATGAGGTGCCCAGGTCTCCTGTGTGCAAAGCATGTGCTCCATTCAGAGTTTTTGTTTTGTTTTTTGTTTGTTTTTTTTTTTTGGGACTACAACAAGCTGTGCTCAGGGTTTAGCCCCTGGTTGAACCTGGCTTATACAAGGCAAAGGCCCTACCCCCTCCCACCTGTAGTTTCTTAAACAATTCTAAAATTGTTCCCTATCTATATACCACCAAAACCAGTTTTTCTCTTTAATACCTCTCATAAAGTTATTCACAGCATAACCGTAAGTCCATTAGCCTTCCCCTCAGTATTTTTTTTTTTTGGGTCACACCCAGCAATGCTCAGGGGTTCCTTCTGGCTCTTTGCTTAGGAATTACTCCTGGTAGTGCTTGGGGGACCATATGGGATGCTGGGGATGGAACCGGGGTCGGCCAAGTGCAAGGCAAATGCCCTACCCGCTGTGCTATTGCTCCGGCCTCTCAGCAGTGTTTGTAACATCACCAATTGATATGCTGGTCAAATGTTTTACTAATGTCTACTAATATAAATAGATAATTCTTTAAAAAAGTCCATCTGAGCTCTACATAACATCACTTTGTGCCAAGATATAAAATAATCTGTGTCGGGGCCGGAGCTATAGCACAACAGGTAGGACTTTTGCCTTGCACGCGGATCGACCCTGGTTTGATTCCCGGCATCCCATATGGTCCCCCCGAGCGCCACCAGGACTAATTCCTGAGTACAGAGCCAGGAGTATCCCCTGAGCATTGATGGGTGTGACCCAAAAAAAGCAAAAAAATAAAAATAATATACACATAAATAAATAAAATAATCTGTGTCAAAGGAATATGTGACAACCTGTAAAAGTTCTCAATGGCCAAAACTGGATCAATGAGCAATAAAATAGGTGACATTGGATTAGAACATAGCCGACAGTGTAATTCTCATAATTCCATTCATTGTGAGATAGGTGAAATACTGGATTTGTAGGTCAGACGGCTCAAAGGACTGGAGTCAGTGCGCTGCACCCTGGGGCCCAGGTTTGATCCGTGCACTATATGGTTTTCCCTTATGAGCTACAGGAGACCCTCCCTGAATGCTGCTCCAAAAAGTAACCCTTGAGCACTGCCACATGCGATCCCTCCACCACCCACACACACAAAAAGCAACAATAAGGAAATAGATGTAGGTAGAGGAGATGGAACAGAACTGCCTATGGAAGAAAGTGAAACCATTTATTGTTCTGCCTACAGGTTGCCGAACTTAATCCCCAGTGTGGGCTGCGCTTAGTGACTTGCTTCCAAAGACTAGCCAGGTTGTTGATACAGGATCTTTGTAGGAGAAACTTGCAACACTGCCTTGGCAGGTTCCTGTGGCATGATGTTCTGAGAAAACACATCGCCTCTGTGAAACATCACTCTAACGAGAGATAAACGTCCGAGAAACTCAGGAGAGCCCGTCTATAAAAGACCTGACCAAGACAGGTCATGAACACGGACAAAGACATATTTTTTTGGCTTTTGGGTCACACCCAGCCATGTTCAGGGGTTACACCTGGCTCTACATTCAGGAATTACTCCCGTGGTGCTTGGGGGACCCTATGGGATGTGGGAGATTGACTGGGTCTGCCGTGTGCAAGGCAAATGCCCTACCCTCTGTATCATCACTGCATCTCTCAACGAAAGACTTGAAACTATCCTACAAGAGAGAGAATTAAAGAAAAATGATGACTAAAAGCCATCACAAATGGGATCCTGGGGCAGAAAATGGAGATTAGGGAAAAGCCAGAAAAATCTAAATGAAGTAGAGAGTTAATCAGAATACACTGAGGTCGATTTCTTAGTGTAAGAAGTGCTTCTTAGTAATGTAAGATGCTACTGGGGCTGGATAGTTAGTATAGAGGTTAAGGCACTTGTCTTGTGTGAGGCTTCAGTGCCTGGCATCACATCCCTTTTGGGCACTACTGGTAGACACCCTGACCACAGAGCTAGGAAGTAGCCCCAGTGTACTTCCGGTCATGGGCCCTATGACCCCCTTCAAAATAAGGGAAGCTAGGGGCCAGGATTATATTATGTTTGTGCTTTCAAGAAGAGGAGTTCTATATGATTGGCTCAGAGCATGAATTCTGATGTGCAGATTTGTATATTTGTTTCCAAATCAAGTTTCTACAATTGTAGCTTAAAACAATAGAAATTAAGCTTCTCCTTGTTCCAAAGGTGAGAAGTTCAATATTAGCTTTCCTCGGCTGAAATGAAGGTGTTGACAAGGCCACACTCCCGTCAGAGGCCCTGGGAAAGAATCTGACCTTGCCTTTCCCAGCCTCAGGTGGCTGCCAGCATTCCTTGGCCTTCAGCCACACAGCGCTCTCGCTCTTTTTTTCTCCAAGGCTGCATTGCTCGCTCCAGTTCTCTGTCTGTCTACTCGGCTGCCTCCCATTTGGATAAAGTGTGACATTCAGTGCCTACTTGGATGATCCCGGATGAGCTCATCATTGTGAAATCCCTTAATGTAATCACATCTGCAAATGTCCTTTTCCTAAATAAACCAACACCTACAGGTTCCATAAGTTTGGTCAATATCTTTGGGTGGCTACTATTCAACCTACTACAGTCTGTGTAAACCTTAGAGCTTCCGTAGTATCAGCAATCCTCTAAAGCAATGGGTTAGAGAGAGAGTACAGGAAATAAGGCACTTGTTTTGAGTATGACTGTGGCAACTACAACCCTCGTGGGTGTGCCCCCACAAAAGAAAATAACAGAACTATAGCTAGTTTTTAAGTGGTTATCTGGGTCCCACTTGCAATGTGTTGGTATGAACTTTTCACATCCAAACCACACTTTGCAAAGTAATTGGTGGAAGGGACTAGCTGTAGAGGTCACTCAGTCCGAGACCTGCTCTTTATACCCAGGTTCTCCTCTGAACACGTATCTTGCTTACTTATCTTTATGTTTCTTTGCTTTCTCATTTCCACTCTGGAGAAGCCTGTATTCTCTCGTGAACACACATTTCCCATCCTTCTCTCACTTTTTTTGTTTGTTTTTGGCCACTCCAGGCAGTGCTCAGGGGGTTGCTTAGGGATCACTCCTGGCAGTGTACAGGTGGAGGAGGGGGGCAGAAGAGAGGGTGGGGGGGGGGGGATGATGGGGATCGAACCCTAGGTTGGCTGCTGCAATGAAAATACCCTACCTACTGTATTATCACTGGCCCCGTGCTCTCACATATTTGAAAACAAGTTTTGTTCAATAAAAACGACCTTGCTTCACTAAAAAAAGAAGAGGGGCTGAAGCGATAGCACAGTGGGTAGGGTATTTGCCTTGCACGCAGGTCGACCTGGGTATCTGGGTTCAATCCCCAGCATCCCATATGGTCACCTGAGCACTGCCAGGAGTAATAGCAGCCCCTGAGCATCGCCGGTATGCCCCCCCTCCCGCCCCCAAAAAAGTCATTCAGTTCAAGTGTCTAAATGTGGCTCCAACACATACAACCTTATGATCTTGAAGAATTCAAGGAATTATTGCTTGAAGAGCCATTTCCTGTTCTGTTGAGGGACACACCAAGGGGGCACGAAACCCTGCCTGAGAGGGAGGACAGAGCACAGAGGGTGTCCGTGGACAGCAGATGTTCACTCTTCCTTCACTACAGACGGTGTGTGACAGCTCACAGAATATTTCCTGCGTATCAAAACATGTTCGGGCTAGAGAAATAGTACAGCACGTAGGGCACTTGCCTCTGCTTGTGCCTGAAATGGGTTTGATTTCCAGAACCCTATATGGTCCCCTAAGCACTGCTAGGAGTGATCTCTGCACACGAAGTCAGGAGTAAGCCCCCAAAAACCTCAACACTTCTGGATGTAGCCCCAAAATCTAAACCAAAGCAAAACATGTTTGATCCTCTGTAAAGATAAAGCCAAATTTTTCTTTTCTTTGTACAGATGGGACAAGGGACTTGAAGTTCACCGACTTAGCTAACATCGGCCAACATCAAAGGGCTGCGGATGGCAGGTGTCTGGGAACCCAGTGGGCAATGCCCCTCCCAGTGGGTGAGGTTTGTGAACTTGAAGTTTGTTAGTTTGTTACTTGACTCCTTTCCTTTCTTCCTTCCTTCTATTCTTTTCTTTCTTTTTTTCTTTTTCTTTTCTTTCTTTTTTTTTTTTCTTTTCCTTTCTTCCTTCTTTTTCCTTTCCTCCCCCCCCCCCCCCCCCCCCCCCCCCCTCCCCCTTCCTTTTTTTGCTTTTTTTGGGTCACACCCTGAGATGCTCAAGGGTTATTCCTGGCTCTTCGTTCAGGAATTACTCCTCGTGTTCCTCGGGAACCATATGGGATGTCAGGAGATCGAACCCTGGTCAGCTGGAGTGCAAGGCAAATGCCCTACCGCTGTGCTATCGCTCAAGCCCTTGACTCCTTTCTTGAAGCCGGTAGTGTTTCTCTAGAGTTCGCTTTCCTGTCCTTTTGGCTCTGGCGACTCTGGACTCTGACCGTTAGGCCTCCCCTGCTAAATCCTAACACACAAATGCATAACGTGCCTGCTGGCTTGGTCAGGCTCCTTAGAGCAGAGTCTAATCTCCACACTGCAGAGCTCGGCAGAGGGTTGTGTGTCCTGAAGCAGAAGGCGGACGACTGAAGGGAGTGACTCCCGTAGGTGCACAAGCTTTGGGGTTGCAGAGAGAGGGGCTGGGTGGTGGTCTGAGGCCCAAGAGCCAAGGCAGGGGTTAGGCTTTCTGGGTTCCAACCCTGGCTTCCCCCTTGCACAGTCCTTTGTGCCTGGGCAAGTTACCAAAACCCTCTGACTTTTGCCTATGTAAAAAGGAAATTATTTGCAGAATCTCAAAAGGAAAATTAGGAGGCTCCTATGAATTGCTGTGCACGAAGCCGTCTACGGCAGGGCTGGCCTGGTCTGTGGAAGCACAGACTCTCCGGAGAAACTGTCCTCGCAGGGACTGTGGCCTTCACCGTCCCCTCTGCATAGAGAAACTGCATTTCTCAGGTCGGGCTGTGCAGGGTCACCATGAGGAACACGGGATCGGGAGGGTCTAGGTCTTGGCCACTGTCTTACTGCGTGGCCTGGCGTTTGTCATTCCGAGCGGCCCACTCATCCTCATCAACTCATGGGGCTCACAAAAGTGCCGACCCTGCAGCAGGGAACAGCCCCACATCACGCCTGGACGGGGTTGAGACCCCGGGGCGCGGCAGGCACCAGGAGGCGGCGAGCGCAGAAGCCTCGGAGCTGGCGCGCGGCTGCTATGGCAACGCCCGGAGGCTGCCGGGAGGGGGCGGGGCCTGCCAGGGGAGGCTCCGCCCCCAGCCAGGCCCGCGGGGCGCCAGACCCCGGATTTCGGCGCCACAGCGAGATTTTCCTCGCAGCTTCTCACAGGCCGACTGTGTCTGACTGACCAGACGCCATCTTCCCCTGCTGACTGTCAGGCTGTGTCTGACTAAATACAATTTCGGGGGCGGGGCGGGCAGACCCAGACCACGTGATCCTTCTACCTGCAAACCCTTTTCCCCGGGGGGCTCCCCGACCTCCCTCGACTGACTGACTGCCCAGGCGTGGCGGGTGGCACCCCGAGAGCCTTTGGAGCGGGTCCAACTGCTCCCGACCCGCCAGGCTCCACGGGTGCTCCCTGCGCTGCCTCGGGCGGCCGCGGCCGTCGGGCGCTGACTGGCCTGTGAAGTGACCGAAGCCGCGTGTCTGCCCACAGCGCGGGTTCGGAGCGGGCCACCGAGCAGCGGGGTCCGCGCACAGTCCACTTCCCGCCGTGCCGAGCCCTCGGGCCCGTGTTCGGAAGGTCTGGCCGTCGCCCGGGTGGGTGAACGTACCCGCCGCCACAGGCAGGCTGGAGGGCCCGGGGCGACCGTCGTGAGGGGTCTCTGGGCTTGCGCTGCCCACGGGCCCTATGTGACACCCCCTGCCCGCAGGCGGCCCTCAGGGCTGCGCTCCTGCTCTCCAGGCCAGCGGATTGCCCTGAGCAGACTGACAGGAATGCCAGGCGTTGCTCTCCGACTCGTGACATCTGTCTCTCCTCAGGCCCAACAGGTGGTGCGTGAGGCTCAGCGCCCAGGGCCTGTCCCTGTCGCCACAGACCTCAAAGGGTGCGGCGCAAAGGAAGCACCCCTGTGGGCCCCCCCAAAACGCACTCAGGACGGTCTCAAGGGAGAGGGAGGCAGGAAGAAGGCGGGAGGGTTCCTTGAGGCCCCTGCGCCCCGGATCTGCTTCTGGAATGTCAGCCCCGGGAGGACAGGGGTGGTGTGAGGGCACCCCGACCCATAATGCCACCCTGAGGAGTTGGTTTCTCCTTCTGGGGACATTTCCATGGGGCTTGCATGGAAAGCATGCTCTCAGTCTGTTGTGCTAGCTCTCTGAGAGTAATTTATCAGTATTATTATATGTTTGTTTGGGAGGCACACTGGCGGTGCTCATGAAACGCAGGTGGTGCTGGGGATGGAGCCTGAGGTAGCAGACTGTAGGGAAAGCACCTTTATCTGTTATAGTATCTAACTAGCCCCAATATTATTGTTATTATTACTACTATTTTAAATGAATTTATTTCCTCATCCCTCAGTTTTTTGGGTGGAAGTCATATCCAGCGATGCTCAGGCTTACCCATCACTTTTGGTGGTGCTCAGGGAACCATATGGGGTGCCGGGATCAAACCCAGATTGGGTATGTGCAAGGCAACTGCTCGACCTGCTGTACTATCTCTCTGGCTCTTATTTTTTTTTTTTTTTTTTTTTTTGCTTTTTTGGGTCACACCCGGGCGATGCTCAGGGGCTACTCCTGGCTCTGCACTCAGGAATTACTCCTGGCGGTGCTGGGGGGACCATATGGGATGCCGGGGATCGAACCCGGCCGGCATGGGCCAGCTGCGTGCAAGGCAAACACCCTACCCACTGGGCTATCGCCTCCGGCCCCTCTTACTATTATTTTTAAGGCCATCATAAGTTCACTAATATCTTTCCTAACTTTGTTGACTTGAAGACTATGCTATTCATTTAATTTGCTTTTACTCATATTTTTCAATTATTTGCAATATTTTTACATCAAATCCTCATTTGCCTGAATACTAAGTATTGCTCTTACATTTAATTTTTGTTCAGAGACACAATTTCATATCTCATTTAATGTTCTGTATACCACTGGCAAGACAATGCACTTCTCTGTAAATGACATCTATATATGACAATTGGCATATGTTTTTTTCTCTTTCTTTTCTTCTCTCTCATGAGTGTGCTTACGATTTATAGTTATTGCTCTTAATAAATGAGAGCATTAGACCAGCTTACCTCCATCGAAGTTCTAGCATTCTAAGATGTTTTCTCTCCATTAATAACAGAGGCCTGGCTTCCCTCATTGATTTCATTATAAACCAAGGGAAGGAATGGGAGAAAATAAAAAGCTCTGCTCCCAAGGGCACTGTCTAGTCAACCAGGGCTGCTATAACAAAATGCAAGAGACTGGGGAGGTTAAACAATAGCCATTTCTCAAAGTTATGTAGGTTGTATTGTCCTCGATCAAGCTATTGGCCTTAAACAGCCACCACCTTCTCATTGTGTCCTCTTATTGTGGAGAGTTCTAGTCACCTCCTCTTGTTACATGGACACTGATCCCGTCATGGGTACCCCACCTCTTTTTTTTTGGGGGAGGGTGCACCTGGTGGTACTCAGTACTGATTCCTGGCTCTGTGCTCCCGTATCACTCTTGGTGGGCTCAGAGGACCATATGAAGGGCTGGGGATTGAAACTGGGTCAGCCACATGCAAGGGAAGTGTGCTCTACTGTTGTACTATCACCCACTCTCAAGGGACCCCACCTTCATAAATCCCCTTTAGATTCAATTATCTTCTAAAGGCCCTGCCTCTAAATAGCATCACATTGGCATTTGGGACTTCAACATGTGAATTTAGGGAGCATGCAAGGGTTCAGTTTATGGCAATCTCCCAAGATAAAGCGGGATCTCAGAAAGTGGGGGTAGAAGGAAATGATAAATTGCATAGAGAACTGATTCTTTATTTATTTGTTTATTCATTCATCCAACAAGTAGTCGAATATATATGAGCCAGGGTATTGTACTGGACTTTTCACCCTGCCCTCATAGAGCTTAGATTTATAGGCCTCAGGAAGCCTTCTCTGTGCTCCTCACTCCGGCCCTATCAAGACGAGGTGCAGAATAACAACTGAGGCTACCTGTTAACTGAAAACAGTAGTGCTAGTGTAGTGCGGTGATTAACAAACTTGTTAGAAATGCATCTTCCCAGGCTTCATCATCACTAAACTGAATTA